>CAUOFW020002392.1:356189-380623 GCA_963454935.2 Ilex paraguariensis
CGCCCCCCCCCCCCCCCCCCCCCCAAAAAAAAAAAAAAAAAAACAGAAAAAACCCAAAACTACCCTGGGGCAGCCCACGGGGGGGAGGTACAGATGCAAATGCAATCAAGGCAGTTTGTTCCTGACCTTGCATACTATGCAGCTAGGCACTTCACTTGGCAGCAATTTTTCCCTGACCCCACCCCCTAAATAAAACAAATATGATGTCCAAAATTCTTAAAGTGAGCATCAAGAACAAGACCTAAGGACACACCCTGGGGGCAGGGAGGCACGGGGGAAACCCATATATGTGAATGCGACCAAGGTATTTTGTTCCTGACCTTACATTATGCAACTAGGAACTTCACTTGCCAGCAATTTTTCCCTGCTCCCTATGTAAAATAACTCTGATATCCCTCATTCTTAAAGTGAAAATCAAGAGCAATGCCTATGGAGCCACTTTATATCAGGAATACGACCATTGACTATGTCCACCATGACTATATCAAGGCTTATATTTTGGGAATCAATAGGGTATATCACATGGTGGCTAAGATTCAGTGCTTGAGTTGCCAAGTTGATATACCCGACTTGAGTATGGCACTTGGCTTCCTGGAAGGAATGAGAAATTCTAGAAGACTCTGCCACATATTAGGTTAAACAACAGAAGTTACTTGTCAATGTTCATGAACATCTGTAATTCCACATCAAAAGCTTAACATTGGGCACTCAACCAGCTTGGCTATGTAACTCGTATCAATTTTGGATCCTTCCAAACTCCCATGGACCTCATGTCATTAATCACCATCTACCATCCAAACACCATACTTTAGAGAAACCAAAGCATCCCAAGCTCAAAAATGACGCCTGACCTTAGGTTTATTACCTTTTCTCCTATACCACATGTAACGACTAGCCCCAATTGTCAAGATACTATCCGCTTTGGGTGCCCATACACCCTCACGGTTTTGTTTCTCTGAGGCCTAAAAGAAGATTTCACTTACATTGAAGAGATAATGCAGATTTTTGGCTTGTCGAGAGAAGGTATTACGTAATAAGACCATTCCTTTAGTAAAGGACTTGTGTTGGAGTCACTCAGCTGAGGGGACTACTTGGAAAACTGAGGAGAATATGAAAAGCTCAATATCCTTATATGTTTCCATCAGGTAAGTAAATTTTAGGGACGAAATTTTATTTAGGAGAGCATAGTTGTGAGACCCTGTCATTCATCGCATTGCATTTGAATAATATTGGGGGTCAAAAAATAATTTTGAAAGTTATTAAAAGGATGTTAAGTGATAAATTAAAGTATTAAAGTTTCGTTGGAAAAAAGAAATAAATTAAGTGATACCAGGGTTAAATTGCAACAATCGAAACTATAATGAGTTAATTTGGTGTTGCAACAAAATTTTGATCCTTGACTATGAGATGTTTATGATGGATCAAAAGAGAGGTATGAAATATATATATATATTAAAATTTAATTTTCGGATTGGTTTGTTATCTTTGCAATTGGGAAGATAGAGCCACGGGTAAAATGTCCTAAAAATATGTTTGAGGTGTGGTATCCCATTGGTGAAATACCACAAATCATCATGCCATAAAAACACAAAAAATGAATTAATTAGTCACTGTGTATACATAACACAATGGCGGGGGCTTGGAATGTTTGGATTTATACGCATGATATTGCATGTGTTGTGAGAGTCGGAATGGGGCTCGGTGTTGGTATTGCATGCATAAGTCTCATCTTATAACATGACATGATTTATGACATTTGTTTATGATAAATATATTTGAATGAATGAATAACATAATATTGCATGTGACATTTCATATGCATTTTGAGATGGGAGGTATTCTCTATAGGAGTGACCCTATTGAGCGTTAGCTCACCCTTTATGGAATATTTTTCAAATATCGCACATGTTTTCATTGAAGGCCCTCCAACGGGCCCGCTTTGAGGATAGCGCAGAACTGTGGCTCTTATTTTTTTGGATATTGTAGCTTTTGTTTCCATTACGTTGGCCTTTTATAAATTCCTTAAACAAAGCCTGTATTTTAATTAAGGCATATATATGAAACTCTTTTGGACATTTATTCTTTTATGAATGGTTATAGGTACTATTCCATGTTATGGGATTGAACTTTGATGAATGGACCCAGTGTGGTATTCTGGTTTCACTTCTTCCTTCTTAAAGAGATGAAACCTTTGGATTGAAAGGTGGATCCTAATGAATTATTTCCAACAGAAAGAGTCTCGACTTCCTCGAGTCGTCTCTGCTCAGGAACTGGATGAAAGATTGGTTTCGATACGTCCATTGGTACTGGAGTGTCGCGAATTCACCGGATGTTTCCTTAAGTGATTTCTTTTCTACATCAGTCTATGAGAAAGAATGGAGGATCAGACGTGAATCAAGTGAGCTCATTGGCTTTGGTCTTCTCTGGAAGATCTATGATTTGATAGCAAAGAAGGGCGTAAGCTTGGAGCCTGCCATGTCTTCAAGAACACCTCTCTGGATTTCGAGGTAGAGCTCTCTGTACAATGGAGACTCTGCCCTGATTTTATTAAAATTATAGATCTCAGTGAATAGGGTATCACAAGTTATTCCGCGAATTGATGGGTGTTCAACGAATTAATCGGGACTCCCAGAAAATGGAGCATCACATCGCACATAGAATTGGGCTAGGCACCTTAGCTAAACTCTCACAAACACCAATAGAATATCAAAACACTCATGCTCTCTCTATCTGAGCTGCCTCATGATCCTCATCTTCTACCTTTCCTTAAACTTAATACCACCTTTTCCCAATGAAGTTTTGCTCGAGAGATTAAAGCACAATATATTTTTAGTAACAACATTGATATATAACATGATTTGCAGAAGGTCCAATTTTGAAATTTCATGTGGACCTCTCCTATGCTCTTGTCAAATCAAGTTTTGAATTAAGATTGTGCTTGTTTGATATTACTAGAATTGTTGTACTTGAACAATTTTAGAACTCAAAGGTACTGAGACAATTCCTGGAATATTTGAAAGCTTGTTGTACGTAGGCCAAAGGTTATTTCTTAACTCAAGTTATGTTATTGGGTCATTCTAGTTGTCTATTGTAGGTTTATAGAATGAGGACTTAGATCAATCTGTAATAGAGAGAACTATTGGTGATCCGCTAATATGCCATTTACAATAGAGAATATATATGAAAACCTACCATGAGAAAAATAGTAGCCTACCTTGAAAACTTGATCAAACTATGAAAGAAAAGTATCGGTCATTCTCTAATATCCCATCACTTAGGAATAGGTACAAGAGATGCTATATGAAACCCTATTAGAAGAGAAAGACAAGGTACCACAATGGTATTTGGACCGTGAGCTGGTTTGATATGCAGTACTTGTTAGGGGACAGGTACAAGTAAGTGGTATGATACTTTTTCCCTGATAAACAAAGCGATAGGGTAGACTTAGTTTATATGGCCTTTTTGGTTGTGGTTTGCTTTGTAAATCTTATCCCTTTCCACTATTAGTTGATATTATATATTACTAAAAATCCATACATACACCTAGTTAACTCACAATAATAATTTATATTTGTGATAAGAATTTCAAAGTGAACCATACTCCAAGACAACGTATCTTCTAATGGTTTTCAATAACAAAGGCTAGTGATTGCATACTTGTACTACGAAAAAAATTCATATAACAAAATCAAAACATACATTTAAAAATCACCAAAATAAGGAAATAACCAAATTGGGTTACAATTTAGGGTTACGATTATAATTTGGGATTAATTGTATCGTGGGTCGATTTGGGTCAAATAATTTGGGTGTTCTGGATCACGAAGACCTTGGTTCGTGAGACATTTGGGTATATCCGAATATCGTGATATCTATTCACTACCTCTAATGAAATAGACAAAAGAATTATAATAAATACAATCCTAAATCCCGCTCAAACTCTAATGTGATGGAGGAAGCATCGAGAGTTTGTCACAAAACTATCTTTGAAATTAAGTTCAAAGATAGTTGAGCAATACAATAGCATCAGAAAGAGAAAAGTAAAGTCATCACAGTCCCTACACCTACCAAAAACACAAAAGTCCCATTAGACAACTGGAGTAGTAGAAGATGAAGCGAGAGATACGATACAAGAGTCAAAGACTGATCATCAGTCATATGATGTGAAACACCTGAATCAAATATTCAAGTGGAACGAGATATACCTGAAAGAGTTTATGAAGACCAACCTATAAGAGAATAATCAGATAAAACATTTGGCTGATATGTAGAAAGATATCTCTGCAACTCCTCGACAAATAAAGTAAAAAAAAGCAACTAATTGGTTATGATTATCTACTAACTATGAATCACGAACACTTTCAAGAATGTGACATATTTGTGTTGGACACATGTCTGATATTCTTTTATCTAAGTTTCTAATTAAATGATAAAATTTAAATTTTGGGCACGTGTCCAACACTTTTATGTTGACGTGTCTTCCAAAAAATAATAAACGTGTTGACAAGTGATTAACAGAGCTTAAAAATTTGACTAATAAGTATCTTCTATTATAAGAGAACATATAATTACCAAGTCTAGACATATTAAAATTGTACTAAAATATAATATTAAAAATAAAAGATGTATAAAAGGTTTTTAAAAAGTGAACTTGAGAAATTGAGAGCACTCATTTTAATTATATATGTTTGGTACCCATTGTCTACAAATAATTGATGATTATTAATTATTAGATATTTTAGTCTGAAAATTCACAATGACTAGACATAATATTCACATATCATAAAAGTACTGACTTTTTTATGAAAACATATCAATCACTATATTTGCAATAAATTATATAATTTTATAAAAAACACTATTATCTATAGTGTCTCTAACATGTTCGTGTCCTACTTTTTCGAAAAATGTCATGTCAATATGTCCGTGTTTTGTCTTATCCATGACCCGTGTCCCATATCCGTGTTCGTATTTCTTAGTCTACTGATAGTGTAAAGCTGAGTTTTTATTTTCCATAGCCTTAAATAGAATAGAAAGGAAAAATCCTGGCCAAGGATCTAAGCAGCTAGAAAGTGTCAACGCACAAAGGTGTAGCCAAAACTTACTTTAAAAAAATTGATGCAACTTCTGAAAATTCAAGGACTTACCTGAAATATTATGAAACTCTGGTGTCAATTCTGAAATTTCTAAAGACTCTGGTGGTGGATTGTGCAATGATTGAAAGCTCTGGAGTCAATTCTACAATTTTTGAAAATTCTAGGATCAATTCTATAATTTTTGAGAATTCGGGGGTCAGTCCTACAANCAATTCTGAAATTTCTAAAGACTCTGGTGGTGGATTGTGCAATGATTGAAAGCTCTAGAGTCAATTCTACAATTTTTGAAAATTCTAGGATCAATTCTATAATTTTTGAGAATTCGGGGGTCAGTCCTATGAAGCATAGCTTCAATTCTGCAATTTCAAAAAACCTTTTGAGATAATTAGATAATTTATGAAGAACTTTGGGGAAGATGCTTAAATTCAGAAGTTTCAACTTGTGGCCAAGTCATGACCCAAAAAGGAAAATAAAAACTTGTAGACAAGCAAGTTTCAGAAGTTTTTCAGGAGCCTCAGTTCTAGGTCAAGTTTAAACAAAACATAGAATAGGGTCACTCCTAGAGCAAATTAAATGTATTGGGCCGGGTTAAATAACCCAGGTCAAGTACATAAACTCAGCAGACCTGGTTCTCTTCTTGCCAATTTCAAAGTCTAACGAGCAGACCTGGTGATCTTTTCACCAACTTCAGAACCTAACTTCTAAACCTGCCTTAGTAAAACAACTGAGACATCAAATAAACGTCTCCTCAATAGGCAGAGGCAGCAAGGAACTCAGGTAGTGGCAGCAGCAGAACAAGAGAGATTGCCACCAATGATGAGGCTAATGACAGTGAAAATGCATCAAGTTTTCGAACTCCAGCGATTCCAGTGAAGCACTTCAAAGCAACAAAATGAGAACAATGTGCAGCAACAAGAACGATTATGGCACACAACATGACGACAATGAGGAACACAGTAAACGATGAAGCCAACAGAGTGCCACATCTCCTTCGACATGGTCTGATTTGAGTATTCAAATCTTCTCTTTCCAAAAGATACCTGTAGAAATCGACAACAGCAACGGCCAAACAAGAACACTTGACTGAAGGAACAGAAATAGCAATTAGCAATCTGATTTAGCGGAACCAATTAATGCTCAAGAAGCAAAAAAACAGATGAGAGAACAAGTGAATGAAAAAGGACGGGGCCTTGATCTGATACCATAAAAACTTTGATCAAACTATAGAAGAGAGAACTACCAATCATTGTCTAATATCACATCATACAGAAGTAAGTACGAGCGACAATGCATGAAAACCTACCAAAAAAAAAAGACTGGGCTACCACCAATGAACTAGACAAAAAAAAAATATATACAATCTTGGCAATATATGGAAATAATGGCTCTCTAATGCTATGGGATTGTCAATGAAGAGATCTCGTTTATGATGCCTTGCAGGTCTTCTTTTAAGCACGAGTGCCTAAGAATTGATATCGTAAATAGTTAAACCTAGTGAATTCTAGGTGAAATTTGAGTCTTCTCAACCTTACAACAAACAGTTACTTCTAGAGAATTAATGAGCGGGATTACTAAAATAGTTTCCCCTCCTCTCCTATGTTTTCCAATTACTCATGTCTTTCTGACCCCGCATCTAGCACCAATAGCATATTTAATTGCTGTCCAGAATTTCTTGCTACTCATTCCCCGCAATTCCAGCAACCAATTACTCTCTAAATCAAGCCAATTCTAATCCTTTCTCTTCTCTAAAGGTAACAACCATTTGGTTTCACCTCATACGACCATAATTCCACAAACATTCCCTGACCTAATTAAGCCCTCCATTAATACCAATTGTCTTGCATCAACTTCTTGTCATAGCACTAAATTAAGTTAAAGACATATTGGAAATTAAAGAAAACAAAATATAATTAACAGCTCTCAACAATGTCATAGGAGTAGAAAGGCTATCTTGAAATGTTATATCTTTTATTTTTGCTGTCCTTTGCTTGTAAAGAGAAACCAAATAAAAGAGAGTAATTGATTAACAGAATTGACCATAATCCATAATTTCAGGTCTTATAAATGCGATGCATGAGGATGCAAGACCAACAAATGTATTTAACAGCTTACAAAACGAAAGAAGACCACAACTGTCAAAGCACAGATGCCTCCAAGAAGAATATGAAGACCACTTTTTGCAGTTTTCTGCAGGAAAAGAGTGCACGGTCAGATAAAGCATCTTTTCATTTGAAGAGGGAGAAAAGAGCAACAACAAATTAATATATTACATAATCAGAGCAACTACAAGAATAATAAACTTGTAAACTAGCATGTTAAGTATTCAATGCATTTGAAGGTTCTTATTTTACCGATAACAGAAATGAACAAATGCAAGGACAATTGGCTCCAAAAGTGAAACAAGGATAACTTTGAATCAGAAAGATTAATATGGTAGTGCATGAAAATAATATCTTACAAAATTTTATATAAGCTCTAACCCACTATTAGAAAGTGGTCAAAAAAATACTAGGACTGATACTTTCACAATTCTATTCCATACGGTAGTTGAAATTGACTCCAATGCTCGTAAAACTATTTCACATCCCTATTGAGCCGCTATGACATATTACTTGCTTCCTGNATAGTTTCCCCTCCTCTCCTATGTTTTCCAATTACTCATGTCTTTCTGACCCCGCATCTAGCACCAATAGCATATTTAATTGCTGTCCAGAATTTCTTGCTACTCATTCCCCGCAATTCCAGCAACCAATTACTCTCTAAATCAAGCCAATTCTAATCCTTTCTCTTCTCTAAAGGTAACAACCATTTGGTTTCACCTCATACGACCATAATTCCACAAACATTCCCTGACCTAATTAAGCCCTCCATTAATACCAATTGTCTTGCATCAACTTCTTGTCATAGCACTAAATTAAGTTAAAGACATATTGGAAATTAAAGAAAACAAAATATAATTAACAGCTCTCAACAATGTCATAGGAGTAGAAAGGCTATCTTGAAATGTTATATCTTTTATTTTTGCTGTCCTTTGCTTGTAAAGAGAAACCAAATAAAAGAGAGTAATTGATTAACAGAATTGACCATAATCCATAATTTCAGGTCTTATAAATGCGATGCATGAGGATGCAAGACCAACAAATGTATTTAACAGCTTACAAAACGAAAGAAGACCACAACTGTCAAAGCACAGATGCCTCCAAGAAGAATATGAAGACCACTTTTTGCAGTTTTCTGCAGGAAAAGAGTGCACGGTCAGATAAAGCATCTTTTCATTTGAAGAGGGAGAAAAGAGCAACAACAAATTAATATATTACATAATCAGAGCAACTACAAGAATAATAAACTTGTAAACTAGCATGTTAAGTATTCAATGCATTTGAAGGTTCTTATTTTACCGATAACAGAAATGAACAAATGCAAGGACAATTGGCTCCAAAAGTGAAACAAGGATAACTTTGAATCAGAAAGATTAATATGGTAGTGCATGAAAATAATATCTTACAAAATTTTATATAAGCTCTAACCCACTATTAGAAAGTGGTCAAAAAAATACTAGGACTGATACTTTCACAATTCTATTCCATACGGTAGTTGAAATTGACTCCAATGCTCGTAAAACTATTTCACATCCCTATTGAGCCGCTATGACATATTACTTGCTTCCTGCATTATTTTGCTTTATGGCTCTTTTGTAGTTGTACAAACTCAAAAAAAAAATAAATCAATACAATAAAGTACAAAGGACATCAAATTCCAAAAACATAAGAACTAACTTTTATTTTTTGCTGCTCAAATCGTGATAAATTATACACTAAATTTGATTTGAGGGCTAAAATTAACTCCCCAATTTTTTTTTTTATATTCCCACCCAAACTACTGCTCTCACACTCTGTCCCTCACAAGCAGAAACAATTCAAAAGTAAACGATTGAAATCCCCTTATCTACCACAAAATCAATAGCAAAACTAAAGATCCCATCTGCAATGATGTAAGTTATCGACAAGCGATTTTCTGAAGTTAATAGATTTCTGGCAACCATCATGTCCTTGAACAATAGTCCGGTAACATTTATCAAAGAAGGAACAATGTCCATGACTCGCTCGCTGGCGCAAGGATGACTGTTGGGAAGGCAATCGGTGATGGTTTCAAATCGAAAGCCAAGGTAACGGATGAATCGGGACTCCAACATTGTTGTGCTTGATGATGTGATTGTAACTAAAATCGGAGGTGAGAGAGAAGAGAAAAAGAATACAGAAAAGTGATAGAAACATTCTTCTTTGTGGCTATTCTTTTAGTTTTGTCATTGGTACAGCCTCGATCAAAAAAATATCAAAAATAGTCAAGAGTTCTTTCAATTTTAATTGTTACTGGAAGGATTTGCATTAGAAAATAAAATAACTGCATATATTGTTTCGGCCTTGAGCAAATAAAATTTTGGTTCCTATATTCTTAAAATCATACGAAAATGTCAATCAAAGATCAAAATTTCGTTTTGGCTTACAGTTTCAGTGAGCTTGGAAAATAAAACGTTTCGGTAATATTTTGGAAACATTTCGGAAATAAGATGGAAAAAAAGAAAAATTTAAAAATTTATTTTCAAAACATTAGCCGAAACACCTTGAAACCTACCAAAACACCTCAAAACATCTCAAAACACAAGAATTCTAATATTTAATCAATGATTCATTTCGGTCTCCATGAAAAAGGAATTTTGTTCCTTGATGTCAGTAATACATAAGCAAAAAATATTTGCACTAAAGCAAACGAGGCATATAATGAAATTTTGGAAGAGTGTGATCAAGTGACGGCTATGCCTTGAAATAAAAGTACTTTGAGTGTCAATTTAGATTTGTGCATAGGAGGTCAAAAATGGAAGCTATACATTTACATAGAAGATTAATCTAGAGTATAGAGAGAAGGACATCAGTTATGGTTTTTATAGACTTAAAGCAAGCCTATAATTTAATACCTAGAAGTATAATATGGTGGTTCCTACAAAAGAAAAGTTGCGACTAGGTATATTGCTACGATTAAGGTTATGTACCATTGTACAGCAACTTTAGTAGGAACAGCTATATGAAGAATAGTGAATTCTCAATCATTATAGGCTAACATGAGTGTTCAGCTTTAAGACCGCATCATTTTCACTTAATTATGGATGAATTAACTAGACATATTTAGGACAAAGCCCATGTTGTATGTTATTTGAAAATAATACAGCAGTAACTGATGAAAGTAAAATAGAAACTAGAAATAAATTAAGGATTTGGCGAGAAGCTTTAGAATCAAACTAAATGTGTGGAATGCAATTTTAGTAAAAGAGAAATTTCAAATATGAAGAAAGTAAAAATTGAAAATCAAGAGGTACTACTAAATGAGTACTTTAGCTATTTTGGGTCAATCGTGCATAAGGAGAGAGAGAGTGGACACAATGATACTCATAGGATTAACGCACGACAGACCAAGTGCAAGAATGCATTCGGTCTATTATTTGGTCAACATATATTTCATAATTGAAAGATAAGGTCTATAATATGGTCATTAGATCAGTAGTACTTTATGGTATAGAATGCTGGGCAGTTACAAAGCAATCAAAAGTGTCATGAAATGAGGATTTTCAACAAGCATTCTTATACAGGTTTGCCAATATATTGTCCATAGATATATAAGTGTAACTCAATTGATTGTGATAAATGTATAGAAGCATACAAAGTTAATTTCTTCAAATTTTATCCTTTTTATGTGAGCTTTAAACATCTTTTTAGATATCAAGCCAAATCTCTACCAGCTTTCACATGTAGGTCTCCCACATTAAATATCTTCAATAGCTATACTATTTGTTCTAGGCTAGCTTACATCTTGAATAGAGACCATCTCTTTCAAGCTCTCTTTAAGTCAATGTGTAGGTCCACCAACTTTATCACTCCCCCAAACTAGACTGAGGAGATTGCCAGAGGCCTAGTTTGATACGCAACAATATGAAACAAGGCACGAGGCCATGGTTGGATCGATTTAGTTCATTTCTTCTTTTGCATCAGAGCAGATTCTTCACTATCTATATGTTGTGACACTCATGGTATTATTCTTCTTCCACTATATGTAGATGATATAATTTTGGCGGACAACAACTTTGCTTGTTTACGTGCATTTGTGTCAAAATTGCATCATGAATTTGATTTGAAATATCTGCATTATTTTAAAGGAATTAAATTGCAAAGATCCTTCCGTAAAATTATACTCAATCAAAAAAGTATGTGGTTGAACTCCTTGATCGAGCACAAACAAGAAATTGCGAATCTTTCTATGCCAATAGTGGTGAAACTCAAACTTCCTCTAATAGTGACTCCCTCTTTCCTGACTCTCATTTTGATTGTAGCACAGCTATGAAGCACGAATATTTTCAAGAATGTGACATATCTGTGTCGAACACCGATACTCCTTGGACATGTTCTGATACTCTTTTATCCATGTTCATAATTAAAAAATAAAATTTAATTTAGGACACATGCCTAACACTTCTTTAGACCATGTCTACTAAACAATAAACGTGTCAACATATTATTAGCAAAGCTTAAAAACTTGACAAATAAGTTTCTTATATTATGAGAGAACATATAATTGTCAAGACTAGGAATGCTATATTTGTACTCAAAATATAATAATAGAAGCAAAGGATGCATAAAAGTTTCAAAAAATAAGAATTGAGAAAATGAGACCAATCATTTTGATAATATATATTGGGTACACGCTCTCTACAAAAAAAAATTTGATAATTGTTGACTATTATAATGTTTAGTCTAAAAATTCACAATAGATGACTAGACATACAATTTACTTATCATAAAGTACTAAATTTTTTATGAATAATATAACATTATCACTATATTTTCGATAAGTTATATGGTTTTATATAAAAAAAACACAAGTATCTACAATGTGTCCCCAACGTGTTTGTATCCTAATTTTTTTTAGAAATGTCATGTCTACATTCATGCTTCTTAGTAGCACAGTTAGTGGCTAGTAATCCCTTACAATTGCAAATCCAACTTGTCATGTAGTGTCAACTATGTTGGTCAGTTTCTTCATACTCCAACAAACTTCCATTTTCAACTAGTGAAAAGTATTCTTTGATATGTACACAACACCCTTGGCCATGGCCTTTGTTTGTTGTAATCTCAAACTGTTAACCTCTACGCCTTTTTCGATTCTGATTGGAGTGGATGTCAAATGAAAAGACGATCCATGACACTGGATTTTGTACCTTTTTAGGTCCTACTTGCATTTCATGGAGTGACAAGAAACAACCTATTATAGCATGTTCCAATGCAGAAGCTGAATACTCTACCCTTACTTCTACAGAAGCCAAAATAACATGGCTACAATTTTTCCTTCTTGATATTGATCAATCATTAACGCAATTAAAGGAATTCTGCTTTTTACCATCCAAGCATGATGGAGAGACTCATGTGAATTATAGGATTCCAATGTTTTTGTTTCTTATTTGATCTTTTTTATCTTAGTTGGATTTCTTATCCAATCTTTTTCAATGTACCCCTCTATTTTACCCTTCTAGTTTATTAAAGTATAATGATAAAATTGATATTAGGGTTCATGAACCAAGTTGTTTGAAATGAAGCTAGTCAAGCTCAATATGTTTGATACGCTCATGAAACACCGGATGTTTTTGAAATGATTCCTATCAAAAAAATTATTTAACACAACCACCAACCCTATTGTTACAATGTTTTGGCTTTGCACCTAACTTCCAATCTGATATTTATGCCTCTACAAAATATATTGAAATTGATTGTCACTTCCGATGTGAGAAGGTAGCATAACGAGATCCCATTATCCATTTTGTCTCCTCTGAAAACCAAGTTGTTGATATTCTTACTAAACCATAGTCTCTTGCCTCATTTCATATGTTGTGTATCAAATTAGGCCTCTAGCAACCTCCCCAACCTAGTTTAAGGGAAGTGATAAATTTAGTGGACCTACACATTGACTTGAAGGAGCTCAAAGGAGATGGTTGCTATTCAGGGGGCTTGAAAAAGATGGTTGTTGTTCAAGATGTAAAGTTTGCCTTGAATAAATAGTCTGCCTCTAGTTGTAGAAGATAATTAATGTGGTAAACATACACGAAAAAGTGGGTGGCGTGATTTGGTATGAATCAATTTTTCAACAAGCATGCTTCTACAGATTTGTCAATATATTGTGCGTAGATTTAGTTGACACTAGCAACGACTCATTAAAAGTTGTAGTCAATATTTATGACACCTTATTGTGCATAAGTATAAATCATTCATTGTGACAAATATAGAGTAACATTCATTTTTTTAATTGTATTCTTCTATGGAAGCCTAAAATATCTTTACTCGTTATTCTCAAATAATCCCCCAATTTGACATTCAAAATCCAATCCTTTCTAACCTCACTTAGACGCCATGCCTTCACTACAAGAGCCACCCGTTGTGCAGTCATAACCTCTGACTCCCATCAGAACCCAATGGAGTATTATTGACGTCAACGAAGCAATTGGTTCCATCCTTAAATCGAAATCTCCATTCAAGCGCATCCAAATCCCCAAAATCTTCTCTCGCCTCGCTAAGTTAACTATAGTCATCCTCTTCACTTCTCTATTTGGAGGCATCCCTTGATCTTTGTTCATCTTGCTCCATTTCACAACCTAAGAATCATCTCTTGCATTGCAGACCATAGAGACCTTCAAGTTTCGCATCCTTGTGAATCAAATTAGCCCTAAGCTTCGTTATATCGAATACAAAAATTGGCTCATGGGCTAAATGGACTTGGATAGGGGCAAAATTAACTTCAAACTGATCCAATCGTTTGGCGTTGAAATGGCCCAGTGATTCTAGACTACAGATTAAGTCAATTGGCAAGTTAAAGATCTAAAAGTTAACTGATGACCCAAAAGTTAACTAGACGTCATTAATATTTCTTAGGAAAAGCCCAAGTTCTTTATCAGAGGTTACATTGACTGTCTAGATTCCAATTGTGTAAAACAGCCTAACGAACTCAAATTTGCATCGGCTGAAAAGTCTTTTCCACCCCTCTATATCATTAGAAATAGACAAATGAAGATGGATCAAAATTCATGCTCATACCCAATCCTAATGTAAACCTAACCCGAAACCACACCCAAATCCCATCTAAATTCTAAATCTAGCAACTCCCCAAAAGAAACCCTACCCCTTCCTCATCCACCGCCTCCGCATGATTCTACTGCCCCCAACCTCTCACTCTCCCATGATCCTGCCACCCCTAACCCATTCCCTCCCCCATAGCACCCCACCTCTCTCTCTATCTCTCTCTCTCTCCCTCCCTCCCTCCTGCCCACCCTTCATCATCTTCTTTCTTACACCCAACACACATACACGCTAATTACCAGCGCCTTCCCATAGAATGAGAATTTATTTTTGGATCTGGTGCCAACGCCACGGTGACGGACAATGCAAAGTCGTGGGTAATGGAGGTTTATTGGTAGCACCATGGATGATAGAAGTTTGGGGAACAATTTTGGTGGTTCGATAAGGGACTTATAGCAGCTATTTTGAAGGAGGGAAGGGGAATTTTGGTGGGTGGTGGTGGTGGTAATGGTCGAGCGGAGTGTCATGGTAGTGGGGATAGTGGTGAAGACAATCAAGTGCAAGGGCTCCAAACTCCTCATGGGTGCTTTGCTAATATTGTGAGAAGGATGATTGTGTGACAATTATGGAGGACGGTTGTGCGACAACGATGGAAGTGTTTTAGGGGCTGTTTGGTAATTGTTTTTGTCCTATGTTTTGTGTTTTTGTTTTCAATTTTTGTCAAAAATAAAAACAAAAATATGTTTGGTAATTGTTTTTGATTTTATTTTGTTTTCGTTATATTAGAGACAAAGACAAAAAAATGGAAAAAAAAAATTTTTGTTCCAGGAAACATGCGAAACAGAAATACGCGCTAAAAAATATTAATGAGATTCGGGTTTCGAACTCCCTTAAGCAACAAAAATAGTCTTTTTTCGTGAATCTATTTAAACCCACCTCATTTCTCTCTCCTTTCCATCGTTGCCTCACTCTCTCTATTCTCTTCTCTCCATCGCTGCCTCACTCTCTCCATTCTCTCACCGTCACTGACGAGATCTCCTCTCCTCACTCTCACCGACGGAAGTAAGCCCCTTCTCTCTCTCTTTCTCCCTCTCCCATCTCATCTCCTCGCTCTCTCTATATATATACACACAAATCTGTATATATATACATATATGTGCACATATATGCATATGTGCACACATCTGTGCACATATATGCACAGATCTGTGTGTTGCGTGTGTATTCTGTGTTTGGTGTGTGTGTGTGTGTGTGTGTTTTGTGTGTTGGATGTGTGTGTGTCTGTGTGCTGCGTGTGTGTGCATTGTGTTCTGTGTATGTGTATGTGTGTGTTGTGTGTTGTGTTTGTGATTGAATTGAGATTGAGATTGGAATTGAATTTCCATTTACTTTAGGATTGAACTGTCATTTAAGATTGAATTGGGATTGGGATTGAGATGAATGACATTTGAATAGCAATAGACAGATACACGTAGATATGGAAACAACTGATACGGTGTTTTGGTCTTTAATGATCATGGTTAACTGTGCTGGAGTATACTGCTGCACTGAGGATGTTAAGGTGTGAATGAGGCTGGTTTGCAAGGAGATAAATTCTTGGAGAAAGGTTGCTGCTATGGAATTTTGGTCTTTGTTGTTTATTGCTACTGTGTTGAGCTTGCTGGTTTCTTTTTGATTATTTTAGAATATGAAATTACAATGTATTCTGTTGCAATAGAGTAAGGATCTTCTATTCTTTTATTGTAGAAGATCAACCATCCCTTTGAAAAGAATTGTGTATGTGAATCTTGATGCAACTGAAATCTGTAGTCAAGCATTGGTTTATTGTTGTTCAATCACAATTTCGAAAATCTGGCTGTGCAAGATTGGTGCTTTGTTAAAGGTCTTTAATACACGGTTGTAAATCATTTTTCATAAAATAAAGTGTTGATTTGTTTGAAAATAAAAAATGAGATATTATATAACATATTTAGGATAAAATTTGAGCTAGTTACCAAATATGTTTTATGTTTTTATTCTCATAATTTGATAGACAAAAATGTCTACCAAACTTTTTTTCTGTTTCAGTGTTTACCACAAAATAGAGAAAAAAATTATCTCTATTTTTGGTTTTTTGAAGACGCAAAAAACAAAAACATTACCAAACAACTCCTTAATTTTGAGTTTCGGTGACGGCAAAGGTGTTGGTGGTGGGCTTGGGTTGTTGGAATAGGTAGTGTCACATGTGGTGATATTTGTACTAGGGAATGTCAACATTACAGTGGTTGGTAGTGGTGGGTGGAGGTGATGGGGTATAACTTCAACAAGACCTAATTACATTGGAATTGAGAAAATGTGGTTTAAATTTGATAACAAATTTAACTTAATCAAAAAAATTAATTAGGTTTAATTTGACTTTTAGGACAAAATTTGTTGTGTTAATGGGATTGATTAGGTTAAGTCTAAATTTTAGGATGAAATTAACTAAATTGCTAAAAGTGATTATATTTAGCCTATTTTAGAGATAAAAATTAATTTAATCAAAGAAATTAATTAAATATAGCTTAAATTCATGGACAAATTTTAGTTAACTAATTGATTAAATTTAGTACTTTAAAGTAACTGAATAGATTTGACCTAAATTTTGGGATGAATTAAAAATTAACAAAATTCGGTAGCTTTAGTGTTGGCTAAGACTATATATTATCTTATCAATTAGAAGGGATATAATTTTCTTTTCATATGATAATTGGGTACAATCACTTTACAAATATTGGTCTCAATAGAGGGGTATATTTGGAATTATTTGAATTTTCTGGGCGGACATCATCATTTATTTGTACTCATCCTAAGATCTATTAGATGAAGGGGGGCACTGTTTGCAAATGTCAAGGTGTCGCCCTACCATTATTGAAATGTCAGTGAGTTGTGTAGTTTGAGGAAAGGTCAAGGGTCCGTGAAAATTTTATCCAAATTTGAATCATCCTTAAATAACTAGAGATTGCAATTAACCACCCCCCCCCCAAAAAAAAAAAAATAGTACCAGATCCAATTTCCAGAATTAACATGTTCTTATTCCACCCAAATCCACTCCTATTTTCTTGCGTTCCATTATAACACTATACTACTTCCCTTTTTGGATGCTAGCCACCTGTCTACACAATCTTCATGCTTACCATGCAAAATCTTCTGCTGACTTAAGCACCAAGTCTCAAAAGAATCTTTTGATCCAGCTTCACAAATCCACCAATCTTCCAAATGATGTCTTCTTTCCACAAATGAAAGGGTAAACCTTCAATCACAATCCATTCTCCCAGAAAAGGCATCCTATCCCTTCATGAATTTGACTCAAAACCCACTTAGATAATCTCACCTTATCAGCCTCCTCCAAGAAGATCATGTCATCGCAGTAAATGGCTTGAGCATGATTCTCATTTTCACATAAGACAGCCTTATAAAGCTGAAATGAATAACGTTGAATTTAAGCTTATTAGCCAAACCCTTTTGAATCCATCACCAAGGAACGAAAAGACTCTCCCTTACGCAAACCACAATATTCTTCCACTCACCATAAACATAGGATCCAACGTCTCTTACTTTTGGTTTCACAGCTTCAAGCTTCTATCATTCATCTCTGCAATGCTTCGATTCTTCACTAGCACACAAAGGAGTATCCTAATCACCAAGTTACCACCATACATCAAGAGACTGTCCACAAGATTCGAAAAGCTCCTCCATCCATTAAAATAAGTCCCTTGCGGAACAGATACAAATGCTCTATTGCTTGCAGAATGTTCTCTTTCCTTTAAGCATAATGAAACCACAAAAGAAAATAGTTTATTAGAGCGACATGCAAGGATCAAAATATCATTTCGAAACGGTTGAAACGTTTCCATTTCCAAGGGGAACAAAACAAATCAGTGTTGGAATCGAAATTCTAATATTTCGAGATTTTCAAAAATTGTTTCAAAATGTTTTAAAGTATTTCGAGATATTTTAATTAATGTTTTAGATAAATAATTCTTAAATTTTTAATTTTTTTCATTATGTTTTCGAAACGGGTCGAAACGTTTCCGAAACACGTTGAAATGTTTCTGTTTCCTAGGTGCCCGAAACAATATAACAAAACAAAATTTTGATCCTCGACGACATGCCATTATACCACCCTCTTATCCTTTTTTATTTGTTTACAACTTCAATATAGTCTACTTAGAGTCACAAGATCAAACAAAATTCAAGGAGTCATGTATGCCAAAAAAGGTAGGCATACTTTTACTTGGACAAAATAATAGATGTATTGTTGATTTCAGTGATTTCAGAGATATTTTATTGCAGTCCATTGATCAAAACCCATGTCTACCAGATATCTTTAGTGCCATTTTTCAGCACTAATTTATGGAGACCAGACCCCATATTGCAGAAAAAAACTACAACTATATAAAACTCAGGAGTTTCCAGAATATGTCGTCTTACCAACACAATGTCAATTACGTACCTTTCCAACACGAGGAGCAATAAGCCATGCCAGAGTTACAGTAAGCAGCCCTGTAGCAAGCAGGATCCCGGTACCCTCCACAGCCCATTTTGTTGCAGGATTTTCACCGGGGACAACTTCTTCAGCAATGACATTAGACGGTTGTTCAGTAACCACTTGTGAAACTGTGGCAGAATTGTTGTTATTATGTGGATTAAACCACAAGAAAACTTCACTTAACCTTTGCCTTCGAATAGCAGCAACAACATCAGGATCTACAGCGGTATTTGTCTGCACCTGTGCTGGATTAGGTTCCCCATTGGCAGTCCTCACCCTTAATGCTTCATAATCCTTCAAAGAACCCATAACTTTCTTGAAGTCCCCAATTCTAATTGTTTTTGCAACACAACCACAAATTTCACAAACCGTCGATCCATGGTTCACAAACCATTTAAGCGCACAAGCATAATGTACTAGTGCAAGATCATTTTTACAAGCACAACCAAGCTCAAATAATATGTCTTGATTAAGATCAAAACCCTTTTCTATATCAGTATTACAAACGAAAACCTCCCCTTTAGGGCTCACGAATTCAAGAAATCCAGATTCCCTTCTGCCAGTTTTAGTGTGGGAAACAGTTTCACCATTTTCCAAAACATCTATACAATTAGGCTTCACCTTCTCATTGCTTGCATGTGCATTTCGTGATGGTGGAGTGATACCCAGAAATCCCAAAGCAGCATCTCCTCTTTTGTCAGATTCAGAACATTGGCACACACGACAAGTTGACAAGCCTGCCTCCTTGTCTATACTATGACGTGATAGAGAATAAGTTCCGCAATCTTCAATCCCAATTCGTGAGCAAACTTCACCACTGACTCCACCAATAATAGTTTGTGGCGAATTTTCTTTACCCATTGCAATTATTTAAACTCTGCATCTAAACACATATATCGTGCCTCCCAATCATCGCACCATTTTTGGCCTAATTAAGTCCACGAGACCAATTTCCCCATTAAACAATTTTGAGACACAAGAAGCACTAGCATACCCCTACAAACAATAAAGGCCACAAACACTTCATTCCAAAATGACCAAGGAATTTGGAACTTTTAGAAGAAGATTTCAGAGTACTTCAAGACTAAAACTTCAAATGCGGTCACATCGGAATTTCTTACGGCTATGTCACTACTTGTTGCATGGTAAATAAATCCCTTATCAGACACTGACACCTGAGGAAAACCACAAAAAATGGTCATGGTTTAAGGAGTTCAGTCAAAAAGAAAGTCCCAGAAGTCTCATTGCATCAAATAATCATTGATAAGAAGCATTGTCCACCACAGAGCAACTACAGAAGCTGCTGTCCTAGATTAAAAAGTACCAAGCAGAAAGTAAACTTTTCTAAAAACTGATTAAATGATTTTCTAACAGTTTCCAACATGTAAATGTTCAAGTTATGCTCCTTAGAATCTTATTCTGCTACATGAATTATACTGAAGTCCTACTCTCTAACAATATCTTTCCAATTTTCTTCCTTTGGTTGGGGATGTGGACATAATATACCGACGAGGTTTACTCTACAAGAATTATCTAGCACCACCTTTTTCATTCAGAATAGACAATTCAAAATGACTCTAAAATTCATGTTAAGCTAAGGCTTTAATGAAGATGGTTCCCGACTTTGAGATTATTTTTCTTTTAGGGAAGATTTCAGAATTTCAAGTAGTACAGAATTACGACAGTTTCCAATTTACAATCTTTTTAAGGAATTTTTAGTTACTGTTCCAATGTAATCCACAAACATGTTGATATCCAAGGAAAACTATAACTCCTCATAACTAAATTAACAATGTACACTTTGAGTATTCAATAGCCAACAAGTGGTGACATATTTTAGTGGGAGAATCACATTAACTGATTAAATTCTGATCATCGCAGAGTAATTTCACGATTTTGGAAACTCAAAATAAAAAAATTATCATCAGACCCACTTAATGGGCTCTTGGGAGGGCGGATTGGATACAGACCTCAAACATTTGATATTATTTACATAAAGTGGTTGCCCTGCTCGAACCCACAATTTCAAGGTTATTCACCACTGAAACAGTGGTCCCCACAAAAAAAAAGGGAAATGCACATGAAAAAAGTAAAAAAAGGTGAATGAAATTAGAAAAAACATTTTATATTAAGTATGTGTGTGTGTTTCTGCATGTATGTGTGTGTGTGAGAGAAAGAGAGAGAGAGTTACAAAGAAATTGTGAGCATCCATGTTTTTTTTATTTCCAATCAAACAAAGTGAAATTAAACCAAAAATATTTTTGCACAAAATTATAGAACATCATAGTCGAACAGTAATCTTACGCATTAGGAGGTCATCACCAGCTGAACCCACGAAGTGTAATGTGAATCGATACCCAATTGAACACGAATGCTAAAAGTAATAGAAATAACAACGTAAATCCTCAAGACCCATCAATGCATTGCAACCACAATGAAAAATACTGAAAAATAGCACCAGCTCCACCACAATTTACAAAAACCCTCATGCATGAAACATACCCATCAACAAATTGGAATAATAGTAAGAAATTAGCAGCATATATACACCAGAAGATTCATGAGAAGACGCAAATTATCAATAGTCTTAACGTTAAATTCATAGTTGAAATAACCTAACTCAAAGAATTTTTAAGGAATTAGATAAGAAAAAAGACCTGTCTGTGTTGGGATGAGGAAGAACAGTGGATCAGATAGAAAGTATGTAGTCAGAAGTAACCTTNATGACTCTAAAATTCATGTTAAGCTAAGGCTTTAATGAAGATGGTTCCCGACTTTGAGATTATTTTTCTTTTAGGGAAGATTTCAGAATTTCAAGTAGTACAGAATTACGACAGTTTCCAATTTACAATCTTTTTAAGGAATTTTTAGTTACTGTTCCAATGTAATCCACAAACATGTTGATATCCAAGGAAAACTATAACTCCTCATAACTAAATTAACAATGTACACTTTGAGTATTCAATAGCCAACAAGTGGTGACATATTTTAGTGGGAGAATCACATTAACTGATTAAATTCTGATCATCGCAGAGTAATTTCACGATTTTGGAAACTCAAAATAAAAAAATTATCATCAGACCCACTTAATGGGCTCTTGGGAGGGCGGATTGGATACAGACCTCAAACATTTGATATTATTTACATAAAGTGGTTGCCCTGCTCGAACCCACAATTTCAAGGTTATTCACCACTGAAACAGTGGTCCCCACAAAAAAAAAGGGAAATGCACATGAAAAAAGTAAAAAAATAAAAATAAAAAAGGTGAATGAAATTAGAAAAAACATTTTATATTAAGTATGTGTGTGTGTTTCTGCATGTATGTGTGTGTGTGAGAGAAAGAGAGAGAGAGTTACAAAGAAATTGTGAGCATCCATGTTTTTTTTATTTCCAATCAAACAAAGTGAAATTAAACCAAAAATATTTTTGCACAAAATTATAGAACATCATAGTCGAACAGTAATCTTACGCATTAGGAGGTCATCACCAGCTGAACCCACGAAGTGTAATGTGAATCGATACCCAATTGAACACGAATGCTAAAAGTAATAGAAATAACAACGTAAATCCTCAAGACCCATCAATGCATTGCAACCACAATGAAAAATACTGAAAAATAGCACCAGCTCCACCACAATTTACAAAAACCCTCATGCATGAAACATACCCATCAACAAATTGGAATAATAGTAAGAAATTAGCAGCATATATACACCAGAAGATTCATGAGAAGACGCAAATTATCAATAGTCTTAACGTTAAATTCATAGTTGAAATAACCTAACTCAAAGAATTTTTAAGGAATTAGATAAGAAAAAAGACCTGTCTGTGTTGGGATGAGGAAGAACAGTGGATCAGATAGAAAGTATGTCGTCAGAAGTAACCCGTCTGTGTAGTGGGTGACTTGGAGATCCAACTCTCTCTCTCTCTCTCTCTCTCAATGAAGATCGAGATTTAGTCTTCACTCTGTTTATAGCTTTATATCTCGAGAAGCTTTATATCTCGCATTATTTACCAAATTATGATTTTTTTTTAAAACAATTTTATTGAAATATGATAATGTTGAATTTATATATCAAATCACGATATTTTTTTAAAACAAGTTCAACAATTATGTTTTTAATTAAAAGTGGATTCATCAACCGTGTTTTCAACGAAAAATTGGAGTTAGTACCTCTGCTTTCCTTACTTTTCCCAGTGTCAGCAATAATAAAACAAAAGTGTAAATAAAGATTTAGTTTTTATAATAAAAACATAATTACCGAATCCGTTTTTAATTGAAAGTGAATTCTATAAAGTCGTTTTCAGGAGTTGATAGTTGTCGTGATCGTCCTGAAAAACAGATTTATTGACTTTGTTTTATCATAAAGCTGTTTTGATAAAAAAAAATTTAATAAAATGGATTAAATAACCTCATTTTCTAGCATAATCTTTTTGTGAAATATTTTTCAACTTATTTTTATTATTTTATATACTTTGACGGCCTTTTGTATTTTTAATACAACTTAATCTTTTTTCCAACTTAGACAACTAATTAATATAATCAAAACATTTTTATGGATGACAAAGAAGTGAGTTGTAAGTTNAAAAAAGGTGAATGAAATTAGAAAAAACATTTTATATTAAGTATGTGTGTGTGTTTCTGCATGTATGTGTGTGTGTGAGAGAAAGAGAGAGAGAGTTACAAAGAAATTGTGAGCATCCATGTTTTTTTTATTTCCAATCAAACAAAGTGAAATTAAACCAAAAATATTTTTGCACAAAATTATAGAACATCATAGTCGAACAGTAATCTTACGCATTAGGAGGTCATCACCAGCTGAACCCACGAAGTGTAATGTGAATCGATACCCAATTGAACACGAATGCTAAAAGTAATAGAAATAACAACGTAAATCCTCAAGACCCATCAATGCATTGCAACCACAATGAAAAATACTGAAAAATAGCACCAGCTCCACCACAATTTACAAAAACCCTCATGCATGAAACATACCCATCAACAAATTGGAATAATAGTAAGAAATTAGCAGCATATATACACCAGAAGATTCATGAGAAGACGCAAATTATCAATAGTCTTAACGTTAAATTCATAGTTGAAATAACCTAACTCAAAGAATTTTTAAGGAATTAGATAAGAAAAAAGACCTGTCTGTGTTGGGATGAGGAAGAACAGTGGATCAGATAGAAAGTATGTCGTCAGAAGTAACCCGTCTGTGTAGTGGGTGACTTGGAGATCCAACTCTCTCTCTCTCTCTCTCTCTCAATGAAGATCGAGATTTAGTCTTCACTCTGTTTATAGCTTTATATCTCGAGAAGCTTTATATCTCGCATTATTTACCAAATTATGATTTTTTTTTAAAACAATTTTATTGAAATATGATAATTTTGAATTTATATATCAAATCACGATATTTTTTTAAAACAAGTTCAACAATTATGTTTTTAATTAAAAGTGGATTCATCAACCGTGTTTTCAACGAAAAATTGGAGTTAGTACCTCTGCTTTCCTTACTTTTCCCAGTGTCAGCAATAATAAAACAAAAGTGTAAATAAAGATTTAGTTTTTATAATAAAAACATAATTACCGAATCCGTTTTTAATTGAAAGTGAATTCTATAAAGTCGTTTTCAGGAGTTGATAGTTGTCGTGATCGTCCTGGAAAACAGATTTATTGACTTTGTTTTATCATAAAGCTGTTTTGATAAAAAAAAA
>CAUOFW020002392.1:381487-440854 GCA_963454935.2 Ilex paraguariensis
TTAATAAAATGGATTAAATAACCTCATTTTCTAGCAGAATTTTTTTGTGAAATATTTTTCAACTTATTTTTATTATTTTATATACTTTGACGGCCTTTTGCATTTTTAATACAACTTAATCTTTTTCCAACTTAGACAACTAATTAATATAATCAAAACATTTTTATGGATGACAAAGAAGTGAGTTGTAAGTTTTTTTTTTGCAACTGTTTTGATGCAGAGTGCAACAAAATAATGTGCAAGTACAAGGTTATGAAAAACAAAAATTAGGCCATTAAAAAAAATTACAATTCACTTAAAGTTGTCCATCTCGTTATAATGCTGAAAAGAAGGAAAACAATTGTTGAATCACAATCTAAACAACTCTAAGTTGTTGAAACAAAACACATTATTATAGATACAATTGTAATGCACTTATTTAACATAAAAAATATATAGTTCAATCAGAATTTTTCAGAGTAATTCAATTTTTGAATGTATATGCAGAAAATTAAGTGTTGACATTGTGATTTTTAATGCAAATGATATGCTAGAGAAATTAAACATATGACACTTTTTTCCTTTTTAATCAATGCTAATGAGAATTGTACTGCAAATTCTGCCTATCAGAAAAGGACAAAAATGAATTGGACCCAAATTGCTTTTGACATCATACATAACACTTTGGACCCAAACCATTCTTGTGTTTTTTGTATGCTTTTGTAGTTAGTGTAACACTAGGACACCCTTAAGCTATTTTAACTTCATCAGATATGGAAACTCAAAGTTTGTCCACTTTAAGTTGAGAAATATATATTCTCTATGTGCTCGTCAAATTATATGTCAATGGCATTGCTCTAAGTTAAGACATATGAACTAATATTATGTAGCTTTTAGATCATCTATAGTCCTGAACTAAGTAAGTCTACAGTCTCAAACAAAGTAAGTCTGCAGTCTCAAACTAAGTAACTCAGTTGAATCAACTACAAAATAGAACTAGTTTTAAAGTTGCATTTGTAGTAAATCTACACTTCACTTATATGCAATCTTGTTCAAAACTATTTGTAAATGCTTGTCAATTACCCAAAAAAATCAAAGATCACTCAAAAAAAAAATTAAGCTCATCAACCAATCACAAACAAATTTACCATATAATGTTGAATGTTACATAGCAATTTAATGAACTTGTGTATACGCAGCCTTGAAAGCAACATATAGGATATATGAAGCCTTTAAAGCAACATAAGGGAAGAAATAGGCTGGGCAGAGTTATGTACATATTGGAAAGGCAGTGTGCGACACCCCTAAAACCGGGGGTTCTTTTTTTAACCGTTGACTACTCGTCAACCCGCAGAAGTACTCGTGATTATCGCACAACCCAACATCACATTAATAGCATCCTCTTAACCGGGATTATAACTCACACATGTAACCCATGTATATTTTTATCATTTAATCAAATCGTGGTCTAATGTACCACATTTCATACTCCATTATAATCCATTTATATCATGTGGAATGAAGGACACATAGCCCAAAAGTATGGCAAAACAGTTTTAAAATTTCAAGTTTTTGAAAGTCCTACCGGTATGGCATNTTTATCATTTAATCAAATCGTGGTCCAATGTACCACATTTCATACTCCATTATAATCCATTTATATCATGTGAAATGAAGGACACATAGCCCAAAAGTATGGCAAAACAGTTTTAAAATTTCAAGTTTTTGAAAGTCCTNGAAAGTGAATTCTATAAAGTCGTTTTCAGGAGTTGATAGTTGTCGTGATCGTCCTGGAAAACAGATTTATTGACTTTGTTTTATCATAAAGCGGTTTTGATAAAAAAAAAAATTAATAAAATGGATTAAATAACCTCATTTTCTAGCAGAATTTTTTTGTGAAATATTTTTCAACTTATTTTTATTATTTTATATACTTTGACGGCCTTTTGCATTTTTAATACAACTTAATCTTTTTCCAACTTAGACAACTAATTAATATAATCAAAACATTTTTATGGATGACAAAGAAGTGAGTTGTAAGTTTTTTTTTTGCAACTGTTTTGATGCAGAGTGCAACAAAATAATGTGCAAGTACAAGGTTATGAAAAACAAAAATTAGGCCATTAAAAAAAATTACAATTCACTTAAAGTTGTCCATCTCGTTATAATGCTGAAAAGAAGGAAAACAATTGTTGAATCACAATCTAAACAACTCTAAGTTGTTGAAACAAAACACATTATTATAGATACAATTGTAATGCACTTATTTAACATAAAAAATATATAGTTCAATCAGAATTTTTCAGAGTAATTCAATTTTTGAATGTATATGCAGAAAATTAAGTGTTGACATTGTGATTTTTAATGCAAATGATATGCTAGAGAAATTAAACATATGACACTTTTTTCCTTTTTAATCAATGCTAATGAGAATTGTACTGCAAATTCTGCCTATCAGAAAAGGACAAAAATGAATTGGACCCAAATTGCTTTTGACATCATACATAACACTTTGGACCCAAACCATTCTTGTGTTTTTTGTATGCTTTTGTAGTTAGTGTAACACTAGGACACCCTTAAGCTATTTTAACTTCATCAGATATGGAAACTCAAAGTTTGTCCACTTTAAGTTGAGAAATATATATTCTCTATGTGCTCGTCAAATTATATGTCAATGGCATTGCTCTAAGTTAAGACATATGAACTAATATTATGTAGCTTTTAGATCATCTATAGTCCTGAACTAAGTAAGTCTACAGTCTCAAACAAAGTAAGTCTGCAGTCTCAAACTAAGTAACTCAGTTGAATCAACTACAAAATAGAACTAGTTTTAAAGTTGCATTTGTAGTAAATCTACACTTCACTTATATGCAATCTTGTTCAAAACTATTTGTAAATGCTTGTCAATTACCCAAAAAAATCAAAGATCACTCAAAAAAAAATTTAAGCTCATCAACCAATCACAAACAAATTTACCATATAATGTTGAATGTTACATAGCAATTTAATGAACTTGTGTATACGCAGCCTTGAAAGCAACATATAGGATATATGAAGCCTTTAAAGCAACATAAGGGAAGAAATAGGCTGGGCAGAGTTATGTACATATTGGAAAGGCAGTGTGCGACACCCCTAAAACCGGGGGTTCTTTTTTTAACCGTTGACTACTCGTCAACCCGCAGAAGTACTCGTGATTATCGCAAAACCCAACATCACATTAATAGCATCCTCTTAACCGGGATTATAACTCACACATGTAACCCATGTATATTTTTATCATTTAATCAAATCGTGGTCCAATGTACCACATTTCATACTCCATTATAATCCATTTATATCATGTGAAATGAAGGACACATAGCCCAAAAGTATGGCAAAACAGTTTTAAAATTTCAAGTTTTTGAAAGTCCTACCGGTAGGGTGAGCTTACTGGAAAATTCCTACCAGTAGGGTTTGCCTTTCTGGACAAAGTTGTACCGATATGCTCTACCGGTATGAATTGCCCACTAGACCTCGTCATACCGGTATGCCGTACTGGTATACTTTGCCGACTTTTGCCTGTTTCACCTATTTTGCATTTCCAACTCATTCCAACCTAGATTGACTTCATCCAACACATGTATATGATGATTTTCATATTACATAAGATTCATACCAACTCTTTTACATTCATTTCAATGAATTTACATATCAAAAATAAAATTTTCATAAATGTTTACAAATACTCAAAATAAAGCCACATCCCGACTTTCTTCATTCTTGAGGTCCCATGTGAGGGCCTTCCTCTGGTGTGTATCCCACACCTGAAATATTTTTCTGTATAGGGTGAGCCACGCCCAATAGAGTATTTGCTATAGAGGCTACTCCCCAACCTAAGTGCATATGAAATGTTTATGCAACATTTAACAAACTACAACCGTTCCAATCAAGATTAAGCAAGACTATGATGCAATCTAACATATCATGTCATAATATGAGATGACACTCACTCATGCAACTCTAATTGTGCCCTCTCTGACTCCTTTCACCCATACAATGCTATGAGTATAAAATCGGGCTTTCCAAGCCCCCGCCATTGACATTACACACCCAATGACTCTTTTAAATAAAAATATCTAGGTCTTTCTTGGGGTGGATATTTATGAACTTACACCAACGGTACCCAACCGACACAGAATTTATGGACTTCCACTAATGGTTCCACGTATATCGACACACTTTATGAGCTTTTATACCAATGGAATGCATATCCGATCACTAGGTCTCTCACCTAAGGGATAGTCTAGCCCTTCTTGCCAACTCCGACCCAATTCTTTCTCTATACAACTGTGCGACTCAGTCGGATCTTCGATCCAACTTTTCTGAGCCCACTAATCATCCACCTATGTGGTGTTTGATGTCAACCATGCACACACACACACCCACACTCATGGCTATTGATGCAAGTCCTCCATGCCAATGCAATGTAATGCTCCATTGCTATATCAATATCATGCTCATATATAATGAATGTCACATAAACAAAATTAACCACATATCTATATATTTTATGGTCAATTATATCATATGCATATAATCACCAAATTTTATCACAATGTTAACATATCAATAAATATACATCAACATTTTTATTTCCAACAACATATCTCAAGTATGTTATTACATAACATATGTCAATAACTATGACACTCCAACATTCGGGGGTTCTTTGTTAACCCGTTGATCTCCCATCAACCCGCAAAAATACCCGTGATTGCCGCATGACCCGACACCACAACTCAATAATAAAAAGGTTTGGACAGGGTCTCCCTAGGACCGGGAACTCTTAATTACTTAACCTGTGTACATCATAGTCACTAGACCCATCCAAGGTCTAACACATCATAATTTATACTCCATTATGGTTCATTGACATCATTTGAATAAGGGAACACATAGCCCAAAAGTATGACAAAATATTTTTAAAATTTCAGATTTTTGAAAAACCTTCCAAAAGGTTTTTGCTCAATCTTCCGGAAGGTTTTACTTACTGGAAAAGTTCTTCCGGAAGTTTTTCATCGACCTTTCAGAAGGTTTTGTCCATTTGAAAAAGTTCTTTCGGAATGTTTTCATCGACCTTTCGAAAGGTTATGCCTTCTGGATAACAATTTACATTAACCTTCCGGAAGGTTTTGCCTGTTTTTCTACAAATCATTCCTTCTTCATTTTCAATCCATTCCAAATAACCTCATTTTCATCCCAACACATGCATAATGAAGTTTTCTACATTAAACCACACTTATACAAGTTCATTATCATTCATTTACATAATTGTTTTCACAATGATATTACAAAATCCAAAAATTACACAAAATGTGCTATATAAGTCACAAGTCGGCTTTCTTCATCTTTGAGGCTCCGTGTAAGGGCCCTCCAACGGCGTATGTCCCGCACCTGAAATATTTTTCCATATAAGGTGAGCTACGCCCAGTAGAGTATTTTCTACAGAGGCTACTCCCTAATCTAAGTGCATATGCAATGTTCATATACAATATTTCACAAACAACAACTGTTCAAATCAAGACTAATCAATCTATGTTGGAATCTAACATGCCGTGTCATGATATGAGATGATACCCACTCATGCAACTCAACTCGAGCTCTCACCGACTCCTTTCTCCCATGCAATGCCATGAGTATTAAGACCGGGCTCCCCAAACCCCACCATTGGTCTCACTCATCCAATGACCATTTTAAAATTTTTTGGGTCTTTCTTGGAGTGGGTATTTTTGGACTTACACCAACGGTCACCCAATCGACACGAAATTCATGGACTTTCATCAACAGTTTTGCGTATACCGATACACTTTATGGGCTCTTATATCAACGAAAGTGCGTATCCGAATACCGAGTCTCTCACCCGAGGGATAGTCTAGCCCTTATTGCTACCCCGACCTAATTCTTTTCATGCAACCTTGTGACTCAGCTAGATATTCAATCTAACTTTTCTGAGCCCACCCATCATCCACCTACATGGTGTTTGATGCCAACCATATACCCACACTCATAAAATATGATGTCTCCGTGCATATACAATGTAATGTACCATTGCTATTTCAATGTCATGCCCACATGTAATGAATGTCATATGAGCAACTTTAACATATATTTTCATATTTTATGGCCACTCATATCATATGCATATAATAGCCAAATTTTGTCTCAATGTTAATATATCAATGNATATTTTCATATTTCATGGCCACTCATATCATATGCATATAATAGCCAAATTTTGTCTCAATGTTAATATATCAATGAACATATATCAACATGTTCATATCCAACCATAATTCATAAGCATGTTATTTCATATGTGCTATTAACACACTTAATTTTTAAAACATAAATTAAACACATAACATGTCCACATAATACCAATTTTTCATGAATCACTTTAGGAAAAATTCATATAACCCCAAGGTACCAAATTCCATGGAATTACACACACAATCACCACATATATTAATTCCGAGCTAGGAATTCATTTGTTAAATCTTTTTCATACCCATTTCATCAATTTCCATCAATTCCACATCCATAGACAAGTGATATATATCTCTATCAACCTATCCATTACATACGACACCCTAGATTGTAAAATAAACTCAAGTAGGAAGTAATCCTACCTTTTGAAGCATAAGGAATGACCATAGGAAGTTCTAAGAACCCACTTCTAGCCCAAATCCCAAGCTTCTAAAAATCTCATACCTTGATCTTCGGTAAAACTTGTCATTTTTAGTGTGGTCACGTAGCTCTTGGCGATGAAAGCAACCTTTGTTCGTGGCCCGAGTAAATTCGAGCACTCGATCTCCGTAGATCGTAGAGAGAAGGTGGAGGATCCAAGCTCTTTCCCTCTCTTCTTCTATTGGGTAACGACTNATCTCCGTAGATCGTAGAGAGAAGGTGGAGGATCCAAGCTCTTTCCCTCTCTTCTTTTATTGGGTAACGAATGAGTGTGTGGGGGGGAGAAATTAAGATTTTTTTCCCTATTTATATTTCTCAATACTTGGCCTACAACGCGCCATACGGCCCTATTTTTTTAGGGTTCATTTTCGCCCCAAAACAATTAAATTTTATCATGGTTCAATTTCAACATATTTTTATTTTAAATTACATTTAATTAATTCCCAAATTTTTAAATTTTTTTCAAAAATCTCATTTTTGGGTCACTCGAGACTCATTCATCTCGTAAAACGTAAAAAATCTGACTATCTCAGAATGCAATAAAATTTGACAAGGTAACTAGATTTTGCAAGAGGAATTCAACAGTGAGGTCCTTTTTATCATTTGAGATCTAAAAAAATTCAAGTTTTTAACTCGTACTGTAGCGTTAATTTACCGTTTTATCCTTTTTGTAAAAAATTTAAATTTATCGAATTTTACAATAACATACTTTATTTACAAAGGCATAACATAAATACATAGCATGCCCACAAAATACTATATTTCATAGAATTACACAAATAATTTTCATATATTAATTCCCACCTTTTTCAAGAAATTATTTTGAGTAATTTCTACATGCCCATTATAGGATATGATTTATTCTACCTCTTTCCAATACCTATTTCATAAATTTCACCACAATAGGCAAGTGATATATAACTCTATCAACCTACCCATTTCATTTAACACTCTAGATTGTAAAATGAACCAAAGTAGGAATGAACCCTACCTCTTGAAGAGTAAAACGACGTTGGGAAGCCTCAAGAACTCAAAGCAAACTTGAATCCTCACTTCCCCAAAATCTCGTCCCTAGATCCTTTGGTGAAACCCATCATTTTTTTGTGTGGTCGCGTAGCCCACAACGTGAGAAACAACTTTTCCTCTTGGCTCGAGTTGATTCGAGCAAAGCTTGACCCTAGATTGCAAGGAGAGCTTGAGAAACCCTTGTTTCTCCCTCTTTCTCTCTCTCTTTTTCTATCGTTCAACCTGTTGAGCACAATGGGGGAAAAATCATATTTCTCCCCTCTATTTATAGCCTTAGAATATTTAGCCCACAACGCGTTACACAACCCTTTTTTTCCTGGGTCTATTTTCACCTTGGTTTAAGTTCAAAATATTTTTATTTTAATTTGCCTTAAATTAATTTTTAAATTTCAAAATTTTTTTAAAAATTTTATTTTTGGGTCACCCGAAACTCAATCGTCTCGTAAAACGTAAAAAATTCGACTATCTTAGAATTCGATGAAATTTGACAGGGTAGCTAAATTTCACGAGACAAATCCAATGGTGAGATCTGTTTTGTCATCTGAGTTCCAGAAAAATTTAGATTTACAATCCGTATCATAGTGATAAATTACCACTTTACCCTTTTTCATAAAAAATTTAAATTTTCCTGAGTTTTACATTCTTCCCCCTTAAAAAGAATTTCTTCCCCAAAATTCACACACACATACACACTTAACCGCATGCATATGCCACAATACTCCATTCTTGAACAAGAATAGATAATTGGTACGTATAGTGTCCTAACGCTCCTATGTCGCTTCTTCCACACCCCGGTGCTGCCACAACACTTTCACTAGCCTCATAGTCTTGCTTCACAATATTTGCTTCAGGCTATCCATGATACCCACCGGTCCCTCCTCGAAGGTCCCATCCGCATCAATAATTAACTCACCCCAATCCACTACATGTGTCGAATCTGGAGTATACTTCCAAAGTATAAAACATGGAACACCGCATGAACACCCGATAAATTTGGCAGTAATGTCAATCTGTAAGCCATTGTACCCTCCCTCTCGAGTACCTCAAAGGTCTTGATAAACCTCGGCGACAACTTTTCTTATTTTTTAAACCTGACCACTCCCCTCCTAGGCATCACCTTCTTCTGTCGGCTCTGAGCCTTAAGAAGGCACTTCTGTATCAAGTCCACCTTCTCCGAGTTGTCTCTGATCAATTTCGAACTCATAGAGGGTCTCTTTTCCACCTCCGTCTAGCACACAAGAGAATGACAAGGCCTCCTATATAATGCCTCATAGAGTGCCATCTGAATACTCGCTTGATAACTATTATTGTAGGCAAAATCCACTAAGGGTAAATGCTCTTCCCAACTACTCTTGAGATCTAAGACACATGTCCGTAGCATTTCCTATAATATCTAGATGGTCCTCTTTGACTAGTCGTCCATTTGGGGATGAAAGTTGTGCTCATCGTCAACTATGTCCCTATGGCTCGTTGGAAACTCTCCCAAAAGTGAGCCATAAACTTGGGATCCTGATATGATGCAATAGATACAGACACCTCATGCAACCTAACAATCTCTTGTACATACAATATGCAGAATTCCTATAGTGTGAAGGTCATTCACACTGCCAAAAAATGTACCGACTTCGTAAGCCAGTCCACTATCACTCTTACCGTGTCATGTCCCCCCGATGTTCATGGCAAGTGAGTCACAAAATCTATCGTGATATGCTCCCACTTCCACTCAGCCACCTCCAAATGCTGGTGCAATTTCGTTGGTCTCTGGTGCTTAGCCATAACTTGCTGACACGTGAGACATTGACCAACAAAGTCCCCAACGTGTCTCTTCATCCCACTCTAATAGTATTGGCGACAAAGATCATGGTACATCTTCGTGCCACTTGGATGCACAACAAATTGGGAGCAATGGAACTCCCTAAGGATCTCCTCTCTTAGATCCACTAATTGGAAAACCACAACCCTTCCCCTATACCAAAGATTGTCATCTGAGTGAATGGCCCAACCCTTGTCACCGGTACCTGCCTGCACTCGGTNACAACAAATTGGGAGCAATGGAACTCCCTAAGGATCTCCTCTCTTAGATCCACTAACTGGAAAACCACAACCCTTCCCCTATACCAAAGATTGTCATCTGAGTGAATGGCCCAACCCTTGTCACCGGTACCTGCCTACACTCGATNAGCAATGGAACTCCCTAAGGATCTCCTCTCTTAGATCCACTAATTGGAAAACCACAACCCTTCCCCTATACCAAAGATTGTCATCTGAGTGAATGGCCCAACCCTTGTCACCGGTACCTGCCTGCACTCGGTCCCTAATGAATAATAACTCTAGATCCTATTCCTGGGACTCGATCACCCTGCTCAGTAAGGAGGGCATAGCCACCAAGATCCCTAAAACACTCTAAGACTGATACCTATAGTGTAACTTGAACTATCCTACAGTCTTGAGCATCTGCTTTTCTCGGGAAGCCATACTAGCAAATGCTCCCCGTGACTTTCGGCTGAGTGCATCAGCCACCACATTTGCCTTACCAAGATGATAATATAAAGTGAAGTCGTAGTCCTTCAAATATTTCATCCATCCGCGTTGCCTTATGTTGAGGTCTTGTTGTGTAAAGATATACTTTAGACTCTTATGGTTCGAAAAATATTTCGGACTGTTTACTATATAAATAGTGGCGCTAAGCCTTCAAAGCAAAGACAATGGCCACCAACTTCATGTTGTGTGTAGGATAATTCTGCTCGTGGTTCTTTAACTGTCGAGAACCATAAGCCACCACTCTCCCGAATTGCATCAAAACGCAACCAAGTCTATCCTTGGAGGCATCACAATACATAATGTACATCTGTCCCCTCTCCGGGACTATAAAAATAAGAGCTGAAGTAAGCCTCCTCTTTAACTCCTGGAATGCCTTCTCGCACAATTCATTCTACTCAAACTTGACCTCCTTCTTGGTCACTCGTCATAGGTGCAGCTAATCAGGAGAAGTTCTTGATGAACCTCATGTAATACCCCGCCAATTCCAAGAAACTGTGTATGTCGAAGACTGATTTTAGTCTCTTCTAATTTAGAACTTCCTCAACCTTCTCCGGGTCCACGGATACACCCAAAGCTGACACTATGTGTCATAAAAATTTTACCTCCGTAAGCCAAAATTCACACTTGCTGAACTTGGCGTACAATTGGTACTCTCTCAAGGTTTGGAGAACAACCCTCAAGTGACCTTCATGCTCCTCCTTAGACTTAGAGTAGATCAAGATGTCGCCAATAAAGGCCACGATGAACTGATCCAAGTAGGGTTAGAACACCCTATGCATGAGATCCATAAATGTCGTCGGGACATTTGTGAATCCAAATGGCATCACAGTGAACTCCAAATGCTCATACCATGTTCTGAACGCTGTCTTAGGGATATCTGCTTCCCTAATCCTCAACTGGTGGTAGTTGGTGATAAGATCTATCTTGGAGTAGACCCACGCTTCCCTCAACTGATCAAACAAGTCATCGATCCTCGGCAAAGGGTACCTATTCTTGATAGTAACTCGATTCAACTACTAATAGTCTATACATAATTGAAGGGTCTTGTCCTTCTTCTTGGCGAACAATACCGGAGCGCCCCATGGTGAAGTGCTCGATCTGATAAAGCTCTTGTCTAATAATTCTTGCAATTGGATCTTGAGTTCTTGCAACTCAGGTGGTGTCATCCTATGTGGAGTCATAAAAATAGGTGATGTACTGGGATGTAACTCAATGTTGAAGTTTACATCCCTATGGGGAGATAATTCTGGTAGTTCGTTTGAAGAAACGTCTTCATACTCACACACAACCCGAGGTAAACCCAACTCTTGTCTTACCTAGTCCTCCAAGGTAAGGCTCGCAAGTTAATCCATTAACTGCCTGTGCCATCGAGAGTCATACATGGATTGGGGCAAAGTTTCATGCTTTTTTCCTTGAAACTTGAAACAAACACTGTCCAATGTATAAGCAGTTACTCTCTTTCGATCATAGTCAATGATGACTCGATATGCCACCAACCAATCCATCTTGAGGATATCATTGAACTTTGATATGTCTATGACCCTAAGGTCCACGGTGAGTAGAATCCTCAAGATCTCTAACTCATAGCCCCGACATATCCGAACAACACACACCCTAGCTCCTAGGGGTGAATTCACATACAATGGCTCTTCTAAGGTATCAAACTCTAAGTTTAAATCTCTCACACATGATGCAGATATAAATAAATGTGATGCACCAGAGTCAAATAACTCCCTAGTCCATAAGCAAGAAAGTAAAAATGTACCCTGGATGATTGACTAATCTACTGTCTCAGTCTGAGGTATGATAGCGTAGACACGTCCCTGGGTCCCTGAAGTCTCGGCCTGCATGTCCTGTCCTCGGCCTTGACCCATGCCCTAGCCCATCTGACCTGATCGCGGAGTCCTTGCTCTTGAAGTGGTAGGGGCCTGAGTAGCACCCTAGAACTGATACTGGCTTCCCTGGCCTATGGTGGGGTAGGGAGGAATAAAATATGTCTGTACATACCCCACTGATGACTGGGACTGAGATTACCTATAGCTTTGGGATCCCTACCTTTGAGGGCAATTCTACTTTATGTGACTCGGCTAGTGGCAATGGAAACATGTCCATTAACCCGCTTGATAAGTTATCCTGGGGTTTCCCCCACCTTAGGAGAATTAACCATGACCTTGGCCTTGATGGCTATGGCCCTGTCCTTATGGAGCAGAAGTCCTCTGTCTCTTTTTTGAACTAGAAGAAGAAGATTAACTCTCATTCTTCTTGTCCTTAGNATGGCTATGGCCCTGTCCTTATGGAGCAGAAGTCCTCTGTCTCTTTTTTGAACTAGAAGAAGAAGATTAACTCTCATTTTTCTTGTCCTTAGCACCCAACTCCCGGATGCTCCTTGCGTCATCAACCTCTCTCTCAATGGCCATAGCTGTCTCGACCATCAAGTCAAAGTCTCTCAATAAACGTACATCAACATTTTATTTTCAACAACATATCCCAAGCATGTTATTGCATAACATATGCCAATAACATACTTCATTCACAGAGGCATAGCATAAACACATAGCATGCCCACATAATATCATATTTTATGGAATCACACAAATAATTTTCATATATTAATTCTCACACTTTTCAAGAAATTACTTTGACTAATTTCTACGTGCCCATTATAGGATAGGATTTATTCTACCCCTTTTCAATACTCATTTCATCAATTTCACCACAATAGACAAGTGATATATAACTCTATCAACCTATCCATTTCATTTAACACTCTAGGTTGTAAAATGAACTAAAGTAGGAAGGAACTCTACCTCTTGAAGCGTAAAACAACGTTGGGAAGCCTCAAGAACCCAAAGAAAGCTTGAATCCTCACTTCCCCAAAATCTCATCCTTGGAATCTTCGGTGAAATCCGTTGTTTTTGGTGTGGTCGCGTAGCCCTTGACGAGAGGAACAATTTTTCCTCTTGGCTCGAGTTGATTTGAGCAAAGCTTGGCTTGAGTTGATTTGAGCAAAGCTTGGCCCTAGATCGCAAAGAGAGCTTGAGAAACCCTTGTTTCTCCCTCTTTCTTTCTCTCTCTCTCCTTTTCTATCGTTCAACCAGCTAAGCACACTAGGGAAAAATCAGATTTTTTCCTCTATTTATAGCCTTAGAATACTTGGCCCGCAATGCACCACACGACTTTCTTTTTCTCGGGTCCATTTTTGCCCTGATTTAAGTTCAAAATATTTTTATTTTAATTTACCTTAAATTAATTTTTAATAAAATTTTATTTTTGGGTCACATGAGATTCAACCGTCTCGTAAAACGCAAAAAATTTAACTATCTCAAAATTCTATAAAATTTGACAGGGTATCTAGATTTCACAAGATAAATCCAATGATGAGATCTATTTTGTCATCTTACTTCTAGAAAAATTTTGATTTACAACCCCATACTGTAGTGACTAATTATCATTTTGCCCTTTTTCATAAAAAGTTTAAATTTACCTAGGTTTTACATAGTGGAATGCAAATTTGGCATTGGAATACCTAGTCTAAGTAGGCAAAAAGTTTGGTTTTCAGGTGAATTGGTACCATTTGCAACCTAAGGCTCCCATTGGAATCCTAGGGCTCATGGGTTCTGCAATTGGGGCTCAAATTGTTACTGCAACTCTAGGTAGCACTTTGTCTTCTTCGAATACATTCAAAACTTAAAGCATAATATAGTACATGTGAATGTAGTAAGGATCAAAATTCCAGGGCTTAGTGCTTTGGTCTTCTTCACCTTTGAAAACACGGACGAATGTATATAATTAGGGCATAGTTGCAATGAATTAGGACTCAGATTTGATTGGTCACATGTGACTTGATTGGTAAGTGATTAACCCTAAATAATACGTTAATGAATTAAGTTTTAAATTTAATTATGTGCATGAATTAGATTAGAATAACTAAGTTATGAAAAATTAGAGTTAATGTGGAAGTTGGATATTTTGCAGAAATATTGATATTTTAGGAGGGATAAATTTTACAAGCTGAATAAGGTTGGGGAGGCAAGTTTAATTACAAACTTAATACATCAAACAAAGGAGCAGCTTGACATGCAAAATCCAGAGGATTGCCACAGTCTGGACAGTGATGGTGGCGTTCAGACGGTGCTACAACGACCTTAGCTCTCTCTCCTCACCCCATTGGTCTAATTATGCAACAATCCACCCTATTGGCCAGCCAGGAGTCTGCCACCTCAAGAGCTTCTTCCAGTGCCTATAAATACCCTGCTCCAGCTTCATTTTCAGAAGATTCACCCAGAGTTCAGTTAGAGTTAGAGGGAAGGAAAAAGAGAAGAAAAGAGGAGTGAAACCCTGCCAAAATCACTTTCTAGTCAAAATTTTCTCTACTTCTACATTTCTGTCTTTCCTTTCTACTTGGAGGGATGAACCTCTCCCATTTTTGTGCCCTAAACAGTAATAAGAGTGACAGTGTTTAACTATTCCTTGGAGAAGGATTTGTTTGTATTTTGTTTTGATTGTAATGAGATTATATCACTCCTTTTGCTTGTCTATAGCAATGAGGCGTGAGTAATCCATTTATAATCTTCGGTGAAGAATGAATACATGTGTAATATTGTTTATGTTATAAAAATGCCAATGTTTTACTTATGCGTTAATTTTTATACCTCCCTTAATTGATGGATGGTTATATTTATAATATGTTCATGGTTATGAACATCGGGCAATGCTAAATGCTATATATCATACTATCTATATTTATTACGTACTTCATGCACGATACAATGATGTAATTGAGCTTTATATAATAGTCAGGAGAATGGTTATAGATGGGTTAAATCTTGCCATAACCAATGCTTTTAATTCAATGCATAAATAGGAACTCCATCATCACTGAATCATCAACCTGTCGATTGAATACCTGGAGTAAACCTTCTGAATGGTTCACCTTCTGGTTTACTAAGGTTATTTGATTAATGCATGGTACAAAAACCTTCTAGCTAACCTAATCAGTTTGTTGTATTATGGTTCAATATACATCAAACCTACAGGTTGACTTTTCAGTAGAATGAGAGTTTATTGTTGTAAGGTAGAAATTCCATAAATAAACACTGTAATGCATGTTGGATCCCCAAACTGAAGAGTAATATTTTATTATTGTCTTTCAAAGTTTTAGTTAAGTATCTATTTGATTGTTCTAAGCTCACACCACAAGCTATTCCACTGCACTTTGTATCCACGACAATTTCACTGCTTTTGTTTTGAATCCTAACAGTTAGCTCCCTGTGGGTTTGACCTCGAACTTTAATCTAGAAATAATGCAATTTGACCATTTATACTTGGATATATGACATAAATCAGGTCAGATTAGTAAGGAGAATGAAGGAAGTAAGAAGACAGAAGGAAGATGACAACAAAGAAGAGAGAGATGAGGGGAAGGAAAGCAGAGGAGGGAAGTGGAATTTTTGCATGTGTTCGAAAAAAGCCTATGGAAGTAATTTATATGTGCAATGAAGGCATGGTTAGCAATCCCATTTCATTTAAAAAATCGGATTCAATGTATCTGTTTTCACTTAAAAAGTGGAATTGGCACCATCACCACTTCAATTAAAAAATGGATCCAATAACTCTGTTTTACATGGTCATATGCATTTCTTTTAACAAATTCATTCTCAATGAAAATGGATTCTTTGCCGCCACTTTTATTTAAAAAAAATTTTTAGTAATTCATTTTTAATTAAAAAAGTAATTGTTGAATCCGCTTTTAAAAAGTATCTTAGTTTGGTTAAAAAAAGTTCAAAACTGCCGTATTTCGGTAAAATATTTTAAAAGAATTGTACTTTGAAAAATAACTCTTTATATCTCTATACATTGACTGACATTACTGTTGGTTGTGGATACTAGGGATGGTAGTGGACCGAAAAAAAAATGGAGATTCATCTAAGCCCGTTCCGTTTGGACCGGGGATGAATCATACGTATTGGAAGGTATACGTATATGAGGATACTCATATAAACCTGTGTGGGGATGGATGCAGGGTGGACTGAAACATATCCCTGCCACATACCTATCCCACCCCACCCCACTCCCACTAAACCCATTATATATATATATATATATATATATATATATATATATATTTATTATTGTTGTTGTTTTTTCTCAATTATGCAAGAATTATGTTATTAACTTATTTCTTTGTTTTTCATTTTTGATCATATCATGTGATACAAACATATAGTGATATAACTTGTACTTTAATTGTTATGATTTTTTTATTTTTTATAAATCACATAAATTAATTGCAATGGGTGGGGGTGGAGGTGAAGGCGAGGGCGGGGGATTATAATTTATCCTCAAGGGGGCAAGGGATGGAGGCTAAAACTAATCCCACTAGTGGGGGGGGACTAAGGGTAGAAGAATTTTTTTAAGCGGGTACGGGGGTAGAGACTACTCCCCTCGCTCCCACCCTATTCTACTGCCATTCCTAGTGGATACTACAAGCACAACATAATGGTGCTTTGTTGATGTTATGGGGTACATGTTTCGTCATTCATTTGACAATGCTTACTTGTTATGGTTTCAATTTGATTTTGTATTGTATACTATTTTTCTTGATATTTGAATTACTTGTTGGGATTTTTGTTAAGTGATTATGACGTACTATAGTATTTGGTAGAATTTTTAACAATGAAAAGTATTAGTACATTTAATGACTTTAAAGATTTTCTATTATATTGCTTTGTCCATTATTTCATGATTTGATGGGTGTATTAAGATAAGAAATTTTGATGTGTTTATAGCAGGGAATTAATATAAAGCTAAAATATGTGACATAAATTAAAGTGGTTACAAAATACGTTTTTTGTTTTAGTTTTTAGAGTTTCTAAAATAAAAACTGCAACCAAACTCATTTTTTGTTTCAACTTTTTACCACACAAAAAAAAAAACTTAAAAATAGAAATGCACCCTAGATTACCGGATAATTATTTTTTGCTATAATAGTGTATTAGTAATAATCCATATCTAAAGACACTTTATAATATCAAAACTTGAATATTGATTGTGTAATATTTATAATAAATATAATAATTTTTTTGTTAATTATAGAATTTAAAATTAAAATGAACAAAAAGAAAATAAGAGAAAGGTAGGGGGAGAGATAAATATAGTTTAATGAGTTTATTTGGCATTAGGGAGTTTGTTGGTTGAATTTTTTAAGATTGAGAGTTGTGTAGGGAAGATAATATTTTTTAACATAATTTTTTTTGAGATGAATTTTGTACCATTTGATCAAAATAGAAGAAAATTATATCAGCCTTAATCGTTGTTGTATTTTTATAAGTTGAGATTTCAACTTACTAGCTATAATATTAAATAGATAACAAGAGTAAATTCATCCCTTAATGGGTCCAAGTTACGATTAAACAAGATTATGTAGAATCAATAATCTTAGTTTTCACTTGCCCAAAAAAAATCTTAGTTTTAATATTTTATAATTAAGCCCAAATTTAATATAGATTTTAAAGTTTGATGGATCCTAATTTTTCTTTAAATTTTAACTTGACCTCGTAGAAGGATAATCGACCTTGTTTAAGTGATATCTTGACCTTAAATAAATTCTAAATAATTTTTACTTATTTATGAATTTTAGCACAAAAACCAAAATCGATACTTTGTTCTTATTTAATTTTTTCAAGTGGGACCATCCTCACCTCAAAAATATTCATGTCCTATTAAAACTCCTGAAAATTATTGAGTTTATCCTATTAGTGAATAAACTCATCTCATTCTATGTTTGTCCTATGAATAACTAACATTAACCTACCACCAACATTTCATTGATATGTTAAATAAATTATCCTCACCTTTTTATACACCCCCACATTTTTACTTCATTTAGAAGAAATTTTTTTTGGAGAAGTTTACGTCAAAAACTTACATAACCTAAGCTGGTTCTTGATACCTTTTGTTAGAAATTCCTAACCATTAGATTCCTATTTTCTAGAATTATTCCCTTGTACATGTTTCATTTAGGGAAGTGGCTATAGTACTGAAGTGAGTACCATATCCATTGGCAAATTCAAAAATATGTTCTAGGGTGGGCAAACTTTAATTACAAGTTTTACTGTAAAATCCGGGTAAATTTAAACTTTTTCAGAAAAAGGGCGAAATAGTAATTTGTCACTATTATTCGAGTTTAAAATGCATATTTTTGAAGAGCTCGAATAAAACAACGGACTTCACCGTTGGATTCGCATCGCGAAATTGAGTTGTCATGTCAAATTTCGTCAAATTTCAAGATAGTCGAATTTTATACGTTTTACGAGCCAACTGGATGACGAATGAACTTTTAAACGTCCCCAAAAATAAAAATTATAAAATTTTCTTATAATTGAATAAAGGTACAAATAAAATTTATTTGAATTGAAATCGGGATTTAATTAAGTCGTTTCAGNTTCGCATCGCGAAATTGAGTTGTCATGTCAAATTTCGTCAAATTTCAAGATAGTCGGATTTTATACGTTTTACGAGCCAACTGGATGACGAATGAACTTTTAAACGTCCCCAAAAATAAAAATTATAAAATTTTATTATAATTGAATAAAGGTACAAATAAAATTTATTTGAATTGAAATCGGGATTTAATTAAGTCGTTTCAGGTTAAAAACGGACCCGGAAGTAATAAACGTGCAAGGCAATGTGGATCGCACAATTAAAAAGTATAAATAGGGGATTAATATCTGAAAAATCAGATATTTCTCACCCAAGTGGCCGGCTGATTTAGGCGTTGAAGAGAAGAGAAGAGGGAGAAGAGAAAAACCTAAATTTCTACCTTTCTTTCTTAAATTCAAGAAGTTCCATCGGTCGGAATCGCTTGGACCAACACTTAAACTTCATTTACACAACGAGAGCTACGCGTATGGACCAAGAATGAGGAATTTCACCGATGTTTCAAAGATGAGATTTTGTGAAATCAAAGGTTTGGGGCTTGAGAGTGGTTCTTGTGGTTTCTTCCTTTCTTTTACGCTCCAAGAGGTAGGGTTTCTCCTACCTTGGTTTACTTACCTAGGATGTAATGCGTTATTGGTAAGGGTATAAAATAACCTAGGTCACTTGACTAAGGTTGTGGAAAATAAGAAAAAATGAGTATGAAAATGGCCTAGACCAATTCCTAGCTAAGTTTGGTATAAAGAATGTACTTGTGAAATTCCTTGAAACTTTATATCTTGAGCATGCTATGTGTTTTATAGTGCTTATAAATGGAGTGTATTATGACATGAGTTATGTATAATATGCTTGTGAAGGATTGTTGGTATATAAATGTTGATCTATTCTAGTTGATGTATTGACATGATAATGAATTTTGGTGATTATATACATGTGATATAGATTGTCATGACACATGTGGAGATGTGTGGTTTAATTTGGCTCATTGGCATACATTGCATATTGAGTATAACATAGACATTGCAATGGTGTACTACATTGCATTTGCACGGAGAATACACATCCATGGCCATGAGTATCGGTGTGTATGCATGGTTGGATTAATCACCATACTTGGTGTTTGAAGGATGGGCTCGGGAAAGTGGGGTTGACTATCCTACTGAGTTGCACGGTTGCATATGTGAAAAACTTGTGTCGGGTATAGCAAGAAGGGCTAGACACTCCCTCGGGTGAAAGGCCCGACTACTTGGTTCATACACTTTTCTGTGGTGAAATTTCAGAAAAGTGTAATGGCATACGGAGCCAATTGGTGTGATTCCGGACTTCGATACCCAACAAAGACACATGATTTTGTAATACAAAGATTTAATTTGATGGGAAACATCCATAAATGAAGTGATTTTATAAATATATAATTGGTGTTTCAAAAATGATTATTGGATGTACTTCATCAATGATACATGTTTTACACTTGCATTGCATAGTGTGGTAAGAGCCGGTGAGAGCTCAGGTTGATGTGCGTAAGTGAGTCTTATCTCATTTCATGGTATGACATGATAGATTCCAACATGAATTGCATGTTCTTGCATTGGAATGGATATTGGTTGTGTTTTGTTGCATGTATACATTCATTTGCACTTAGGTGGAGAGTAGCCTCTGTAGGAAATACTCTATTGGGCATTGGCTCACCCTATACGGGAAATATTTCAGGTCTGGGGCATATTCCGGTGGATGACACACATTCGGGGCCTCGAGAGTGAAGAAGAGCAGGGTTGTGGCTCTTTAACTGAGTTTTATGTAAAATTTTTGGTTTAATTCCATTTTGACATGTAAATTGTATGGAATGGGTTGCAATATGCTTGTATAAATCATGTATAATGTAGAAAATATCTTTATACATGTTTGGGATGAATTTGGAAAGGTTTTGATTGGATTGGAAATCAAAAACTGATGAAACAAGGAAAAATGGACTCAGTGTACCGGTACGGCGAGGTCCAGAGAGTTCAATGTACCGGTACGGTGAGGTCCAGTGAGCAACTTGTACCGGTACACTTTGACAGATTTAAATTTTTTTTTTATATTTTTCTTCGATGGCCTTGGGCTATGCAACCTTTGGTTCCAATGATATATATGGACCTTAAATGAGATATATTGAGGTATATCGAACGTCGATAGCATTAAATGATTAATGGAACACGGGTGTTTCGTGTAATAAAAAATTCCAGTAAAAAGAGAATAATATTAGCGTGATGTCGGATCAAGCGGCACTCACGGGCATTTCCGCGGGTTGACGGGTGGTCAATGGGACCCCCGGGTTTTAGGGGCGTCACAGCTTGGTATCAGAGCCTAGGTATACGGATTACCTAGAGCTTGATGGGCATTGGGTTTAGACCATTGCATTCATTGTACATTTTATTTTATATGCTTACATTTTGTTACGTGATTACGTGCTAAGTGATTATGTGAATGATATACAGGGTAAAATGTATATGAAAAGAGACACTAGGGTTCGAAAACATAACCTTAGGGGTCGGAACAAANGTGATTATGTGAATGATATACAGGGTAAAATGTATATGAAAAGAGACACTAGGGTTTCTAAAACATAACCTTAGGGGTCGGAACAAAAATGAACGTGATGGTTCAAGCTTCAAATGTTTACTAGTGGGTGACATAGACTCTACTAGGGAAACAGGGAGATAAATCTCAATGTTTCAAGATTGATCCCTACCTTGGGATGTTATATGAACGTTCTATTGTCATTTGACATGTGTGTAGATGGCATTGCCAGTAAGGGGACGTCAGGGTGGGCGGAATAATAACCAACGACCATCGATTTTTGACCAATAAGCCTTAGTGGAGGCTATTAGTACAGCAGTTGCTACCATAGCATAGACTAGTGCTACGGCAGCCACCATTGCACAGGCTGGTGCAAGTTGAGGAGAAGAAGGCTCAAACAACCTCTAGAAGTTCAAGGCACATCAGCCTCCGGTCTTCATGGGAGGGGCGGATCCTATGGTGGCTGACTATTGGTTCTGACAGGTTGATAAGGTATTGAGGGCTATGTAGATCACCTCCGACGCCACCAAGATAACCCTAGCAACATTTTCGGCTGGAGGGAGAATCCCAATTTGTGGTGGGATTGGGTAAAGGACTCTAAGAACTTGGAGGCTATAACTTGGGTAGAGTTCAAGGAGCTTTTCATAGGAAAGTACTTCCTGGCAACTGCTAGGCATGTAAAGGCCCGGGAGTTTTTAGACTTGAGACAAGGAATTATGTCGGTGATGGAATATGTGGCTAAGTTCACAGAATTAGCACGTTTCGTAGATGATTATGTGGCTACAGACTTGACCAAAGTGAGGAAGTTCGAGAATGGCTTGAAGTTGTCCATCTGAGGCAATATTGTGGGTCTTCTTTTGCAAGACTTGGACTCGATGGTTGCCACACCTATGGCCATTGAGAGGGAAGTGGATGACGAATGAAACATCCAAGAAACGGGTGTGAAGGACAAGAAGAAAAAGGGTCAATCCTCTTCTTCTAGCTTGGGGAAGAAGCAGATGACTTGTACTCCTCAAGGGTTCTAGGGACAGGGTCGTCGCTATCAAGGCCAAGGCCAAGTTCAACCTTCCTAAGGTGGNAGGGTCAATCCTCTTCTTCTAGCTTGGGGAAGAAGCAGAGGACTTGTACTCCTCAAGGGTTCTAGGGACAGGGTCGTCGCTATCAAGGCCAAGGCCAAGTTCAACCTTCCTAAGGTGGGAGAAATCAAAGACCGTCCTATCAGGCAGGCCAAAAGACTTGCTATTATTGCAATCAACTGGGGCATATGAGGCGAGATTGTCCTCAGCGACAAGGATCCTAAAGCTATGGGACATCTTAGTTCCAATCTTTAGTGGGACAACCATAGACTCAATACATTCCTCCCTACCCCACCATGGGCCAGGGGAGCCAGTATCAGTTCCAGGGCACTGCACAAGGCCTTACTACTCCTTGTACAGGAACTTCGCAATTAGGCCAGATGGGCCAGGGCATGGGTTGGGATCGAGGCCAGGGCTCACAAGATGGGACTTTGCCAACCCAAGGACGTGTTTACTCCATGGTGCCACAGACTAAGCCGGCAGATCCGTTGGTGATACATGGTACATTCCTACTCTCTTACTTATGGGTTAGAGTGTTATTTGATTTTGGTGCGTCGCATTCATTTATTGCTGCATCATGTGTGAAAAACTTGGTCTTAGAGGTTGAGACCTTAGAAAAGCCACTACATGTGAGTTCTCTCCTAGGAGCTAGGGTGAGAGTTGATCAGATATGTCGGGACTGTGAGTTAGAAATCTCGGAGATTCTACTCATTGTGGATCTTAGGGTCATGGACATGTCGGAGTTTAATGTGATCCTTGGGATGGATTGGTTGGCGGCACATCAGGTTGTCATTGATTTTGATAGGAAGAGGGTCACTACTTACACACCTGATGATGTTTGTTTTAAGTTCTAGGGAAAAAAAGCATCATGTTTTATCCCAAGTTGTGTATGACTCTAGATGACACAGGCAATTGAGGGGTTGGCTTGTGAGCCTTACCCTAGAGGACGAGGTGAGACAAGGTTTGGGTCTACCTCGGATTATATGTGAGTATGAGGATATTTTTTTGGATGAACTACCAAGATTACCTCCATATAGGGATGTAGACTTCACCATTGAGTTACATTCCGGTATATCGCCCATTTCTATGACTCCACATAGGATGGCACCTGCTGAGTTGCAAGAACTCAAGGTCCAATTGTAAGAATTGTAGGACAGGGGCTTCATTAGACCGAACATTTCACCTTGGGGGCGCTCCGGTCTTGTTTGCCAAGAAGACATACAAGACCCTTCGATTATATATAGACTATCGGCAGTTGAACCAGGTCACTATCAATAGGTACCCTTTGCCAAGGATTGATGACTTGTTTGATCAACTGAGAGGGGCACGGGTCTACTCCAAGATAGATCTCTGTACCGGTTACCATTAGTTGAGGGTTAGGGAGGTGGATATCCTTAAGACAGCGTTTAGGACGTGGTATGGGCATTTTGAGTTCACAGTAATGTCATTTGAATTGACGAATGCTCCAGTGNTTGATCAACTGAGAGGGGCACGGGTCTACTCCAAGATAGATCTCTGTACCGGTTACCATTAGTTGAGGGTTAGGGAGGTGGATATCCCTAAGACAGCGTTTAGGACGTGGTATGGGCATTTTGAGTTCACAGTAATGTCATATGAATTGACGAATGCTCCAGCGNACTTGTTTGATCAACTGAGAGGGGCACGGGTCTACTCCAAGATAGATCTCTGTACCGGTTACCATTAGTTGAGGGTTAGGGAGGTGGATATCCTTAAGACAGCGTTTAGGACGTGGTATGGGCATTTTGAGTTCACAGTAATGTCATTTGAATTGACGAATGCTCCAGTGGCATTCATGGATCTCATGTATAGGGTGTTTCAGCCTTACCTAGATCAGTTTGTTGTAGTCTTTGTTGATGATATCTTGATCTACTCCAAGTCTCAGGAAGAGCATGAGGGTCACTTGAGGATCGTTCTCCAGATATTGAGAGATCATCAGTTGTACGCCAAGTTTAGCAAGTGTGAATTTTGGCTTACGGAGGTGAAATTTTTAGGACATATGGTGTCAGCTTCGGGTGTAACCGTGGACCCAGAGAAGGTGGAAGCAGTTATGAATTGGGAGAGGCTGAAGTCAATCTTCGAGATACACAGTTTCTTGGGATTTGCTGGGTACTATAGGAGGTTCATTAAGGACTTCTCTTGATTAGCTACTCCTATGACCAAGTTGACATGGAAAGAGATCAAGTTTGAGTGGAATGATGCTTGTGAGAAGGCATTCCAAGAGTTGAAGAGGAGACTTATATCAGCTCCTATTCTGATAGTTTTGAAAAGGGGACAGAGGTACACAGTGTATTATGATGCCTCGAAGGACGGACTCGGTTGTGTATTGATGCAGTCCGGGAGGATGGTGGCTTATGATTCTTGGCAGTTAAAGAATCACGAGCAGAATTACCCCACACATAACATGGAATTGGTGGCCATTGTCTTTGTTTTGAAGGCTTGGCGCCATTATCCTTATGGTGAATAGTTCGAGGTATTTTTGGACCACAAAAGTTTGAAATATATCTTTACGTAGCGGGACCTCAACATGAGGTAGCGCATGTGGATGGAATTTTTGGAGGACTACGACTTCACTTTGCATTACCATCCCGGTAAGGTAACTGTGGTAGCTGATGCACTCAGCCGGAAGTCACAGGGGTCTTGGCGAATGTGGCTTCCTGGGAGTGGCAGATGCTCGAGACTGTGGGATAGTTCGGGCTACACTATAGAGATCAGACTTAGGGTACTTTGAAAAGTTTAGTGGCTATAATTTCCCTACTGAGTAGAGTGATTGAGTTCTAAGGACAGGATGTAGAATTATCATCCATCAGGGACCGAGTACAGTCAGGTACAGGTGATGAGGGTTGGGCCATTCACTCGGATGGTAGTCTTTAGTTTAGGGGAAGGATTGTGATTCCCCAGTCTATGTAGTTGAGAGAGGAGATTCTCAGAGAGTTTCATTATTCTCGATTTGTTGTACATCTAGGTGGCACGAAGATGTATCTTGATCTTCGTCACCANAGTTGAGAGAGGAGATTCTCAGAGAGTTTCATTATTCTCGATTTGTTGTACATCCAGGTGGCACGAAGATGTATCATGATCTTCGTCACCACTATTATTGGAATGGAATGAAGGGAGACGTTAGAGACTTTTTCAGACGATGTCTCACGTGTCAGCAAGTTAAGGCTGAACACCAGAGACCAACAGGGTTACTCCAGCCCTTGGTGGTGGCTAAGTGGAAGTGGGAGCATATCACGATGGATTTTGTGACTCACTTGCCACAGACATCGCAGGGACATGACGCGGTGTGGGTGATAGTGGACCGACTTATGAGGTCGGCGCACTTTTTGGCGGTGCGAATGGCCTTCACACTAGAGGAATTCTGCAGGTTGTATATACGGGAGATTATCCAGTTGCATAGGGTGCCCGTATCTATAGTATCAGATCGGAATCTCAGGTTTATGGCCCATTTTTGGGAGAGTTTCTAGCGAGCCATGGGGACACAGTTGATGATGAGGATTGTTTTTCATCCCCAGACGGACTTTCAGTCTGAGAGGATCATCCAGATATTAGAGGACATGCTGCGGGCATGCGTCCTAGACCTCAAGGATAGTTGGGAAGAGTATTTACCCTTAGTAGAGTTCGCTTATAACAATAGTTACTAGACGAGCATACAGATAGCACCCTATGAGGCATTATATGGGAGGCCATGTCGATTTCTGGTTTGTTGGCCGGAGGTGGGAAAGAGACCCTCTACAGGTTCGGACTTGGTTAGAGACACCTCGAAGAAGGTGGACTTTATACGGAAGCGTTTTCTCATGGCTTAGAGCTAGCAGAAGAGCAACGCTGACAGACGGCGGCGACCTCTAGAGTTTGAGTGGGAGATCATGTCTTCTTAAAGGTAATGCCTAAAGGAGGAGTGGTCAGGTTCAGCAAGCGAAAAAAACTGTCGCCAAGGTATATCGGACCCTTCGAGATACTCGAGAGGCTGGGTACATTTGCTTACTGGTTGGCGTTATTGCCAAATCTATCGGATGTTCACGCGGTATTCCATGTCTCTATGCTTCGAAAATACACCCCGGATCCGACCCATGTGGTGGATTGGGGAGAGCTTGTGGTTGATACNATGATCTTCGTCACCACTATTATTGGAATGGAATGAAGGGAGACGTTAGAGACTTTTTCAGACGATGTCTCACGTGTCAGCAAGTTAAGGCTGAACACCAGAGACCAACAGGGTTACTCCAGCCCTTGGTGGTGGCTAAGTGGATGTGGGAGCATATCACGATGGATTTTGTGACTCACTTGCCACAGACATCGCAGGGACATGACGCGGTGTGGGTGATAGTGGACCGACTTATGAGGTCGGTGCACTTTTTGGCGGTGCGAATGGCCTTCACACTAGAGGAATTCTGCAGGTTGTATATACGGGAGATTATCCAGTTGCATAGGGTGCCCGTATCTATAGTATCAGATCGGAATCTCAGGTTTATGGCCCATTTTTGGGAGAGTTTCTAGCGAGCCATGGGGACACAGTTGATGATGAGGATTGTTTTTCATCCCCAGACGGACTTTCAGTCTGAGAGGATCATCCAGATATTAGAGGACATGCTGCGGGCATGCGTCCTAGACCTCAAGGATAGTTGGGAAGAGTATTTACCCTTAGTAGAGTTCGCTTATAACAATAGTTACTAGACGAGCATACAGATAGCACCCTATGAGGCATTATATGGGAGGCCATGTCGATTTCTGGTTTGTTGGCCGGAGGTGGGAAAGAGACCCTCTACAGGTTCGGACTTGGTTAGAGACACCTCGAAGAAGGTGGACTTTATACGGAAGCGTTTTCTCATGGCTTAGAGCTAGCAGAAGAGCAACGCTGACAGACGGCGGCGACCTCTAGAGTTTGAGTGGGAGATCATGTCTTCTTAAAGGTAATGCCTAAAGGAGGAGTGGTCAGGTTCAGCAAGCGAAAAAAACTGTCGCCAAGGTATATCGGACCCTTCGAGATACTCGAGAGACTGGGTACATTTGCTTACTGGTTGGCGTTATTGCCAAATCTATCGGATGTTCACGCGGTATTCCATGTCTCTATGTTTCGAAAATACACCCCGGATCCGACCCATGTGGTGGATTGGGGAGAGCTTGTGGTTGATGCTGATGGGACCTTTGAGGAAGGATCAGTGCTCATCATGAATAGCCGGGATCAGGTTTTGTGAGGCAAGACTGTGAGGATAGTGAAGGTACTGTGGTAGCACCAAGGAGTGGAGGAGGCGACATGGGAACGCGAGGACACTATCCGTACCAATTATCCTTTCTTATTTGAGGATGAAGGTACGTTCTTGTAATCATTTTGCACTATATAACTGTTACATAAGCATATGTTTGTATGTGCATGTGTGTGTAAATTTCGGGGACGAAATTCTTTTAAGGGGGGAAGAGTGTAAAACCTGAGTAAATTTAAACTTTTTCGGAAAAGGGCAAAATAATAATTTGTCACTATTATGCGGGTTTAAAATAAATATTTTTATAGAGCTTAGATAGAACAACGAACTTCACCATTGGATTCGCATCGCAAAATCGAGCTGCAATGTCAATTTTCGTTGAATTTTAAGATAGTCGAATTTTATACGTTTTACGAGACAACTGGGTAACGAATGAACTTTTAAATGTCCCCAAAAATAAAAATTATAAAATCTCCTTATAATTGAATAAAGATTCAAATAAAATTTATTTGAATTGAAATTGAGATGTAATTAAGTCGTTTCGGGTTAAAAACGGACCCATAAGTAATAAACGTGCAAGGTAATGTGGACCGTGCAATTAAAAAGTATAAATAGGGGGTTAATATCTGAAAAATCAGATATTTCTCACCCAAGTGGCCGGCTGATTTAGGCGTTGAAGAGAAGAGAAGAGGGAGAAGAGAAAAACCTAAATTTCTACCTTTCTTTCTTAAATCCAAGAAGTTCCATCGGTCGGAATCGCTTGGACCAACACTTAATCTTCATCTACACGACGAGAGCTACACGTACGTACCAAGAACGAGGAATTTCACCGAAGTTTCAAAGATGAGATTTTGTGAAATCAAATGTTTGGGGCTTGGGAGTGGTTCTTGAGGTTTCTTCCTTTCTTTTACGCTCCAAGAGGTAAAGTTTCTCTTACCTTGGTTCATTTCTTACCTAGGATGTAATAAGTTATTGGTAATGGTATAAAATAACCTAGGTCACTTGACTAAGGTTGTGGAAAATAAGGAAACATTAGTATGGAAATGACCTAGACCAATTCCTAGCTAAGTTTGGTTTAAGGAATGTACTTGTGCAATTCCTTTAAACTTGATATCTTAAGCATGCTATGTGTTTTATAGTGCTTATAAATGAAGTGTATTATGACATGAGTTATGTATAATATGCTTGTGAAGGATTGTTGGTATATAAATGTTGATATATGCTAGTTGATGTATTGACATGATAATGAATTTTGGTGATTATACATGTGATATAGATTGCCATGACACAAGTGGAGATGTGTGGTTTAATTTGGCTCATTGGTATACATTGCATATTGAGTATGACATAGACATTGCAATGGTGCACTACATTGCATTTGCACGGAGAATACACATCCGTGGCTATGAGTATGGGTGTGTGTGTGCATGGTTAGATTAATCACCATACTTGGTGTTTGAAGGGTGGGCTCGGAAAAGTGGGGTTGAATATCCTACTGAGTCGCATGGTTGCATATGTGGAAAACTTGTGTCGGGTATAGCAAGAAGGGCTAGGCACTCCCTTGGGTGAAAGGCTCGATTACTTGGTTCATACACTTCCCTATGGTGAAATTCTAGAAAAGTGTAATGGCGTACTGAGTCAGTTAGTGTGATTCCGGAATCCGATACCCAACAAAAACATATGATTTTATAATACAAAGATTTCATTTGATGAGAAACATTCATGAATGAAGTGGTTTTATAAATATATAGTTGGTGTTTCAAAAATGATCATTAGATGTATTTCATCAATGATACAGGTTTTACAGTTGCATTGCATAGTGTGGTAAGAGCCAGTGAGGGCTTAGAATGATGTGCGTGAGTGAGTCTCACCTCATTTCATGGCATGACAAGATAGATTCTAACATGAATTGCATATTCTNATAAATATATAGTTGGTGTTTCAAAAATGATCATTGGATGTATTTCATCAATGATACAGGTTTTACAGTTGCATTGCATAGTGTGGTAAGAGCCAGTGAGGGCTCAGAATGATGTGCGTGAGTGAGTCTCACCTCATTTCATGGCATGACAAGATAGATTCTAACATGAATTGCATATTTTTGCATTGGAATGGATATTTGTTGTGTGTTGTTGCATGTATACATTCATATGCACTTAGGTGGGGAGTAGCCTCTGTAGAAAATATTCTACTGGGCGTTGGCTCACCCTATACTGGAAATATTTCAGGTACGGGGCGTATTCCGGTGGATGACACACATTCGAGGCCTCGAGAGTGAAGAAGAGTCAGGTTGTGGCTCTTGACTCGAGTGTTATGTAAAACTTTTGGTTTAATTTTATTTTGACATGTAAATTGTATGGAATGGGTTGTAATAGACTTGTATGAATCATGTATAATGTAGAAAATATATTTATACATATTTGGGATGAATTTGGAAAGGTTTTGATTGGATTGGAAATCAAAAACTGATGAAATAGGGAAAAATGGACTCAGTGTACTGGTACAACGAGGTCCAGAGAGCTCAGCGTACCGGTACGGCGAGGTCCAATGAGCAACCCGTACCAGTATGCGTACTGGTACACTTTGGCAGATTTTAATTTTTTTTTTATTTTTCTTCCAAGGCCTTGGGCTATGAAACCGTTGGTTCCAATGATATAAATGGACCTTAAATGAGATATATTAAGGTATATTCAACCTCGATAGCATTAAATGATTATTGGAACATGGGTGTTTCGTGTAATGAAAAATTCTGATAAAAAGGGAATAATATTAGCAAGATGTTGGATCAAGCGGCACTTATGGACATTTTCGCAGGTTGACGGGTTGTCAACGAGGCCCCCGAGTTTTAGGGGCGTCACATTTACTCTGTTCCTTTTATAGATAAAGATAACATGATACATTTTTATTTTTTATATAATGTTTGATACTTAAAGATTCATCAAACATAAAAGGGCCAAAAGTTAGTATACATAGTTTATGAAAACAAAAAATAAATAAAAAGATGTTAGTTAGCCCTTTACAAAAAAAAAACAATGTAGCTAATTACAACCATTTACAATTCACTCTGACGAGTATTCACACTTTTAAAGTGTTGCATGATAACTTCATTATCAATATCATAAAAAATGTCTCTATTTATATAAGTGATCACATTATATGTTATTTATTAATCACTCATTCGATTATGCTGCATAGTCTTCACAATCTTCATTTCTGAAAATGTCCTCTCGATAGTGACACTTACAACTATCAAGGCCAAATTCACAAGTAAATAAACTAGTGGATATACCACGTCTTTTTTTGTCTCAATTATTTTTTGAGCCAAATCACTAATCCTAAAAAGTTTGCAATTTCAATGCTAGAGCATTCATCAACAATATAATTGTCAAGCTGATCAGAAAATCTCATAAGCTGTTGAGCACAAAATATTTACATATTTCATGATTTAATCATTTCACTTCGTGTGTTTGTTGGATGTTTATCTTTACAAATTTTGTTGGAGTTTTGATAAATTATGTGAATTAGTGTTTATAGGTTCAAAGGATGAAGAGGGAAGGTTTTGGATTCAAGTTAAATGTCATGGGAAAGCTTGGGAAAGAAGTGGATTTGAATCAGAGAAGCAGTAGTAGAAAAATCAGGAAAAGACTTGATGTACCAGTACAACTTGTATCAGTTCAAGCCTCAACAAAAAGCTTTAAATTAGTTCTTCCTCATCTATGTACTGCTTTTCACACACAAATATGATGCACAAGTCTCGATCTCTCATTTGTTGGTGTGAAGACTCCTCCATCCACTAGCACACTCCATTGGGAGGCTACCAATCCCTAGGGCCTTTATTTTGACTTCACAAGTGCATTTCAATTGGACGACATCGGTGGAGGAAGCTTCTTTGGCAAAACATCAACCACCCACACCTCATAACTTGGTCAATGAGGAGGAAAAAGGAAGAGAGGCCACTATATATACTACATTTCCACTCATTTGAGAAAAAGGGGGAGGAACTCTTAGCTTTTGCCTTAGTTTTTATCTTAGTTTTACATTGTGTGAGTTTTTCCGAGCTTCAAGGAAGACAAGGGGTGTATTTCCATTTCCATTTTCAAAGCTTGTGTTGTATTATTTTGTTCTTATATTTGAACTTAGCATTTAGAAGGAAATCTTATTGAAGCAATTCATTTCAATCTTGTTGTTCATTTACCTTTGATTGACATGTTGTTTGTTGTTGATTTTGGTTTGATGGGTTTTGCTTCTAGTTAAGTTTCGGTGCAATCCAAGAGAAGATTCTAACTTGTGATCAAGCATTATTGATTCTTTGAAGTGGTCTAACCATATAGTATGCTTTGCAGATGGGAAAAACCATTTTTGAAAACTAGTTGTTGTATGTTCACTTTGATTTCCCATCAACAGTTCTTCCAGAATGGGTAATGCTTGGAGTTCATGTATACATCTAAGTATCTATAGTCCTAGCTATCATTACCTATCTTCAAAGCTACATATTGTTCAAATTCAATTTTTGTTGAATATTTTTCATTTGAGTAAATTTCATTATGTGCTTGGATGAGTTATGAATGAGGATTAATAAGATTGATTGCAGTGAGATGATTTTCGAGGATTAGCTGATTAGTTGTCAATTTAATTTCTTTACATTAGTATCCATTCTCACAACTTTTACACATCCAAAGATTGTTATTTTGTTTTCCAACAAATCACCATTTGAATTGTCATTGTTCCTCGAGGAGACGACATTGGATTTTCTGACTTACTACACTGCAAACTCTTCCTTCATTTGGAAAACAAATTGTATACATTTTAGATAGACAAGCACAATCATTTGAAAGAACTAAGCAAGCATTTTTGGCTCTGTTACCCAAGAACATCCGTTCAATTTGAAAGGTGATTTAGATTAACGACAAGTTAGTTTTATGATTTTCATCATGAGCCAGGGTATGTACTTTCTGCTGTAAATTATTGGAAATTTTTTTGTTTTCTTTGTCAAGTTCTTTTTATATGGTATCAAATACTTCATTTTATGGAGAATATGTGAGATCTATGCTAGTATGTGCATTTCATTAATAAGTGCCCTTGAATTCCAATGTTTCAAAAGTTTTATTGGATTCTAATACAATACTGGAGTCTCAACAACTTTATCCCAATCATTGCTTTGAAACCTTATATCTAGATTTTAGTTGGGGGAATGAACATTATTAGTTACCTGTTCATCTCACACCACTACAAAAGTCTCTCCAATATTCACCATACCATGATCCCGAAGAAAAGAGTTTGGAAAACAGTATGGATGAATTTATGCAAACCCAACTAACTACCAATGCCCAAAAAAGTCAAGATTTTGAAGAGTTAAAAGACATCCTCAAAACATTGACCATGACAATTAGTAGTTTGAACCAAGAACAACAAGTTGAGCATAATCAATGTAGTGAGAGTGATTCTTTTCCCGAATTACCATTTGATGATGAATCTATTGATACTCTTGATGAAGAAGAATTAAGTGATATTATTATTCCATAAAAGGCTAATGAGTTCAGGGATCTTTCATTATGAAAAAATAGTAATGAGATTCACATATCTAAGCTTGGTGGGATATGAAGCTTTGAGTTGAGTGTCATAATTGACAAAGGTCCATTTTATATCTCATTTTTGGATTTGCATAAACATGTGTATTGCTCTCTTTTGGTGAAAATTTTGAAGGTGTGTCTGGTGCATGAGTGGATTGTTAGATTCGAGGAGCTATTTCAACATCATGTTCATAAGCCATTAAAAATAAAATGGCATGCATTCAAATTCGAATTTAAGTCGGATTGATTGTGAACTTTTATTTTTACTCGTACATAGTAGTAGATTTTAATTTCTATTTTAGAGTAGAATTTATTAGTTGCATAGAATATGCATGCACCTCTTAAATTTATAGAAAATTCCTATTTGAGCATCATGGTAATTTTTTTTACGAGAATAATGTCAGGTTTAGGTTGGGGGGTGCAAACATATCTTTGTGCAATTTTGTTTTAAATTTTTATATTTTATCTAGGTGTTTTCCTTCGCTTATCTCTTTCATTTCTCTCTAATTGCATTACTATTTTTGCATTGAGTACAATGCATGATTTAAATTAGTGGTAAGGTTACACCATTTTGTTCATATTTTTATGATTATCTAAAAAAAAAAATTAGAATAGCATTGAAGCTTTAATTGTTTGCGTATTAGCACACTGTATGAGTTTATTCTATGTTGAAGTATCATGTTCATGTTTTTATTTGAAACTCAACCTATGTGTACCATGAGCATGCTAATTTTTGTAATTTATTGGATGAAATTCACATTTTAAAAGGCTTGACATCTATAGTGGAGATGAATGTAATACCAGTGTTTCATTATTTGTTGGAGGGTTAAAATATATTTACTCAAAAGATTATTCTTTAAAATTCAATCTTTAAACTGATTTTAATCATACACCTAAGTATAAGTGGTCAAATTATAGTATTACTCAATTAAGTTCGAGGTCGAATCAACCGGAAGCTATCTGTTGGAATTCAAAAATAGAAAATGTAAGATTGTCGCGCATATAGTGTGCTCTACAATAGCTTGTGGTGTAAACTTAGAACTATCAAATCAATACTTAAATTAAACTCTTGATAACAATAACTGAAAAACTACTCTTCAGTTCAGGGATCCAACATGCATTTTATTGCTTGACTATGAAAATGCCACCTTATAATAATTAAGTTCCATTTTACTGGAAAGTTAACTGGTAGGTTTGATGTATAATCGAACCATATCACAACAACTGATTAGGTTAGCTAAAAAGTCTATGCACCATACAAAAGCCAAATAACCCTCGTAAACCTGAAGGTGAACCATTTAAAATTTTTACTTTAGCTATTCGATTGGTAGGTCAATGATTCAATGAAGATAGAGTTTTGGTTTATGCATTGAATCAAAAACATTAACTATGACAAGATTTAACCCATCTATAACCAATCTCCCGACTATTACATAAATCCCAACTACGTGCATCTTTGTATCATGCATGAAGTACATAATAGCTTATAAATAGAATGGTATTTAGCAGTAAGTTTAGCTCGGTACTCGTAACCATGAGAATATAGTTATACAACACCGAACAGAAAGAATAGTAGCCATCCATCAATTAAGGCTGGTAGAAACATTAATGCATAAATAAAACATTGGTATTTTATAACACAAACAATCTTATACATATCTTCGCCCTTTACTAAAGAGTACAAATAGACTACTCACACTTCATTGTTATAGACGAGCAAGAAGTGTAGGATAATCTCATTGCAACGTAATACAAATACCAAACAAACACAAATAATCCTTCCCTTATGAATAGTTGAAACACCCTCACTCTTATTACCAGTTAAGGCATAAAAGTGAGAGAGATTCAACCCTCCAAGTAAAAAAGATGTAAAAGAAATGTAGAAGAAGAGATTTTCTGGCTTAGGAGTGTTTAGGGCAGGGTTTCTTCTTCTTTGGCTTTGGCTTTCTTCTCTGGTGAAGTCCCCCTTTCAAATGATTGAGGTAGGCTTATATGCCTCAGGAAGGAGCTCCAAGGGCAGTAGACACCCAAGCTGGCCAATCCCGTCCCTCCGTCACCTTTTTAGACCAATGGAAAGAAAGGAAGCTCAAAGGCCGTTTAGCTACCATCCAGACGCCATCACCACTATCCAGACGGTGCTAAAACCTCTAGTTTTTTCTGCTAGCAGGATCACTTTGTTGACTTGGTTGAATTCTTGGCGTTGGGATGGTGGTGCACCATCCGGATAGTAATTCTTATGCTAATTTTACGCTTTCCACCCTCTCTTGTTTGCCTTTTTGCACTTTCATCCTTCCAAGTGCTGATAATTATACACGAAACCCTACAAAAATTATTCAAATTAATCATTTTAATTCAGTTAACGCACACTATTAACCCCAAACCCTAATTCAATTCCAGACTTTTTAGGGTTAATCACACCCCAGCCAAATATTACTAGTCCCTAGTAATAAAAACAAATAAAATCACTTTTGTAGACTTTACGATTGCATTTAACTTATTCAATAAGCCGTTAAACCCCTGCATGATCCTTAGTGGACGAATTTTGTCTCATGAAGGTTTCTAGTGAAAGTACATACAAACTTTAATAGGTAAGATAACAAAATTCATATTTTTCACATATAAAATTAAATTATCATTCTATTCTAATGCCAGAAAACCTCCCTCTTAATCACTGTAAGAGTAACACACATAAATATCATGATCCTTTACTATGATATTCAAGAGCTAGCCTTGATGTCAATATTTTCCTGAAAATTACTCAGCAAGGAACACACTCAAGTTTTAGTGACTATCACTCAATAATTACATGTGGTAAGAATATTGAAATCAAAGCAAAGTAATAACACATGTAATATTCCAAAAGAAGGTTATTTGAATAAAACTAAAATTTGGTATAATCTCATGAAAGAATATTAACACAATATCAAACAATATTATCAACACTTTCCCTTTTAATGAATGGATGAAAATTATACATATGCATGACTTCTAAAATCAAAAATGACTTTATTAAGGTTATAACATGGCTAAGGGTATTGGGTTTAAGAAATGACGTCTAAGGGATTCAAAAAGCTATCCTTTTCAATTTTTGTAAAACACATCCCTTTTAACTTTCCAAGCTCTTGTAGAACAACAACATACTTCCGATTTTTTATTTTCAATCTTAGGGTCTTAGCTATTTTCTTTCTTTGCATACTTTCCTTTCCTTTTCTATTTATTTATTTCTTTTGCAAATTCTTTTCCTTTCTTTTCCAACCATATTTCTCCAATTTTCTTTTTTCCTATATAATGCATCTTTTAAGAGAAAGTGCAAGAAAATTAGATAGCAAGTGTTGGACAAATATACTTGCATCGGCTTCGTTAACATATGGGTTTAAGAAAAGAAATTTTACTTAGGCTCAATAATTGCTTACTAGTGATATAGTTTTGCAAAAGAAATGATTAAGATTCAAAATAAAATCACAAATGACCTAAGATCATTTTCCAGAACTCATACACAAGTATGATTCTCATAAAGATTTAAAAGAGAATGTTAACATGTCATTCAACGAATGCTAATCTAAACAAGATTAATGAGATTATTCAAAAAAAAAAAAAAAATTCGCTGAACTAAAATTCTTACTTGATTAAATATCAAATATCTCTCCAAGGAAGATTGACTCAATATTTGCATAAGGGTTTCACATCTCCACTATATATGTAAGATTTATAAAGGATTAGGTTATTTCAAAAAGTTTTTCAAAATAAGAAATCATTATGTGCTCAAAATTATGAGTTTTCTTTGAAAATATAGAGATAGTGCATAAATAGTGTGCGAAAATCCCCTGTGATTTGGTTAAGGTTAAACCTAAAAATTAACAGAGTGACAATATAATTTTATCATGAATAATATAAACTAATTATCTTAACATAGCAAAATTTATATGAAACATCACAACCAACTAAACAACTAAAATAAAACCATAATTCAAACATAAAAAACATTCAAAAGTACTCAAAACCAAGTGCATAATCTAACATGTAAATAAAGAGTTTGATAAATGTAAAGAGAGAGTAAAAAATGCAGAAACTCTAGATGGCTAGGCTGATGATGATGGGCCACCACCGTATCTCCTTCCAAGCAACCTCAGAATCTCATTTTGGTTCTCCTAATACGTGGTCATTCTTTGATCAAACTGGGTTATTCTACTCTCCAGACCTAACAAAATCTGTCTACAGTCTGACCATTAATTGGAATATAGGGTTGCTACTTTTCCTGTTGTTGGGGCTTCTCTGGTGGTTGAAAATTTGTTCTTTCTGGGAACGGGTTTGGTTGTGGTTCTGGTGGCACTTCTTGATGAGTCTCTACATGAACTCCATGGCTCTTTTTAATGAAGTTTTATCCAAGGGAGCCAAATGCTCAACTAGAGGCTATGATGGATTTGCTATCACTCATTTCAATCTACACAATTCAGATACTAAACTAACAAAATGAAGTAAGGGTTTTTTGTTTTTGATAGTGAATATCATTTGATGCATTATCAGTGTTGGCATGTCAATGGTGTATCCCATTCTAAAAGAATACATAAAATAAATCTCTTTTAGTGTAGATTTGATTTTTCTGAGATTGGGTCAACAAGTTGTTTATAGTTATCAAATTCAAAATTCAAAATTTATTAATCAAATCTTCTTGCTTAATATACTTATTTGGCCTACCCTAGACATAATCTGGATTCTCTACCAACTCAATCTCAATGGTAGACATATTAGGCAATGTAATAAGGGGATATTGGGGATGCTGATGTCTTGGTATAGGGTTCAAATAATTTGCAATTGTAGATGATGTAACTTGAAATGCAATTCCCTAACATATGCACGCAATTCTTTTAGCTCAGTTTCTTGTGCATTACTGTAGAATTTTTGGACTAAACATTCATAAGCAAAACCCACAATCTTCACATAATTTAACCAACCTCGTGCTGCTAAATTTTGCCTAACCTCAATGTGTTCAAAATTCTCATATATCACAGGCCTTTTAGAAATAGTAGTCTTAGATAAATAGTGAGTGTCATACCAAATTTGCTGCTCGATATTCTTAAACACAATATTATTGAATTGATTTTGAACCTAGGGTTGTTCTTCCTCCTGTGGCACTGTTGGGGGCAGTGGAGAGACTCCTCCCCTTGTTTGACTAGAAGAAGCATCACCCTTTCGAGCTCTTGATTTTCTCCTAGGATCCATAAGGATAATTCTTGATTCTCTTGATCAATAGGGAATTTCACAAGGTTTGAATTGATAAAACCCTATAAAATATGATGTGTAAGTGTTTGATCAGAGTAAAATTGAAGAAAAAATTGTAGGTGAACCAAATTTGAAGAGATAAGGTAGAAAGAGTTGCTGATTTTAGAATTTTCTGTTGTGAGATAACTGCAAAACTGACTATTCGTGAACAAGGAGCTTTTTATGTAAGGTAGTACCGTCCGAACATTATCAACACTATCCAGATGTTGCTAATTCTCTAGAATTTGCATAGGATCTTTAGCTATTGGCTTTTGGTCTACTCCAACTTTCCAGCTTTCAATTACGGACCTACAGTTACAAACATTTAACTAATTTCAAATTTTTTCTTTATTCAACTTATACATCCTTGATCATATTTAATTTAATTATATTCTTTTAAGTCAAGAACATTAGTGAATCGATTAATTTCACGTCACATATATTTTGTGAGCATTGGACTAAAATAAGATGGCGTCTCAGAGTAATCCTTATACTGCTCATACTTAATCCAGTGAAGATAATCTAATGCCTGAATTGAAATTAGTTCATTCTCTCATATGTAGTAATCAACCACATTTTACACAACCACTGAGTTGATTTGCTCATCAGCATTTGGTAAATAAACTCTTTTCACACAACGGTTTTGCTTGACTATTGAAAATTTCTAATTTTATCACATATTTTGCTTTTGCTATGATCAAATAGTGTATATCTTTTGGAAAAATACAGAACACACTCAAACTAAACCAAAAATCTTTTTCATTCATTTTTGAAAATTTTTGAAAAATTCAGAAAAAACTCACTATCTGATTCTTTAATGTCTGCCAGCCACAAAGACGAATATGGATTGTTTCCCCTCCAGTGTAAATTTAACATTGTCAACAATGTATCACTTTATAAAGTAAAATTTAAAGACAATTGCTAATAAGGTTTGAAAATGAAACAAATCCATTTTTGCAAAACCCTAATCTGCAAGAAAAAAAAAAACAAAACAGTTAGACTACTATTTACAATCAAATATACATAATAACTTCTCAGGGAACATATTATGGTTCCATTAGCTGAATGAAATCCACGTTTTGAAAAAATCTATCATAATATGGCTTAAGCCTTTGACCATTTACTTTGAAAATATTTTTGCTTAATCGATTTCAATTTCAATTGCTCCATGTTCAAAAAATTATTTGACAATATATGAACCTGTCCACCTCGATCTTAGCTTTCTAGGAAATAGGTGGAGCCTCGAATTATATAATGGAACTTTTTGAGATGGTGTAAAGGACTTCCACATATTATTTTTATCATGAAAAATTTTCATTCTAGACTTGACAATCTTTGCATTTTCATATATTTTATTTCTCAATTCTTCCAATTCATTGATCTGAATTTTTCAGGATGCACTTGTTTTGTCAATATCAAAATTCATCATTTTGATTGCCTAAATGATCAGTGTTCCAATTCCACAGGCAAATGACATGGTTTACCATAAACTAGCCAATAAAGAGACATTCCCATAATAGTTTTGTATGCAGTTTGATAAGTCCAAAATACATCAGTTAACTTCAAAGACCAATCTTTGCGATTTGGGTTAATTGTTTTTTTCAAAATATATTTTATCTCCATATTGGTTAATTCAGTTTGTCCACTTGTCTGGGGATTATAAGGAGCATATACTTTATGTGAAATTAAATAATTTTTTATTAAATTTTCAAAGGATTTATTGCAAAGTGGGTACCCCTATCACTTATAATAACTCGGGGAATTTTGAATTTAGACAAAATATTTTCTTTTAAGAGTCTGATCACTACGTGGTGATCATTGTTTTGACAATGAATTTTCTCAACCCATTTGAAAAAAAAAAATCAACTGTAACCAAAGTGTACGAATGTCCAAAGGAGGGCGGAAATGGTCCCATAAAATCAATGCCCCAACAATCAAAAACTTCAATAATCAAAAATAGGATTTAAAGGCATCATGTTTATTTTAAAATATTTCCCATCCTTTGATNAAAAAAAAAAATCAACTGTAACCAAAGTGTACGAATGTCCAAAGGAGGGCGGAAATGGTCCCATAAAATCAATGCCCCAACAATTCAATAATCAAAAATAGGATTTAAAGGCATCATGTTTATTTTAAAATATTTCCCATCCTTTGATATTGGTCACTACTTAGGCAAAAAACATGTACATCCTTAAAAAGAGTGGGTCAACACTGCAGAATTATAGTAGCGATTTTCTTTGCAGAAAAATGCCCATTACAGGCTTTAGAATGGCAAAAAGAAATAACCTGGCCTTTTTATGATTCAACACACAATGCCTTATTATCTGATCTTTACAGTATTTAAACACATATGGATCTTCCCAAAAGAAATTGCATACATTTCTTAATTTTTTTTTACGTATCAGTCCAAGTATAATGAAGAGGAATGATACTTGTTGCTAAATAATTGGCTATATCTATATACCATGATACCTCTATTATTGCAGATAATTGTTCATCAAGGAAGGTTTTTTATTGGTATTTACTCCTCTTTGGTATCATAATTCAACCTTGATAAATGATCAGCTATCGTATTTTCAACTCCTTTCTTGTTTTTTGATAATAAGATCAAATTTTTGAAGTAGTACTATCTATCACAGGAGCCTTGACTTAGCATCTTTCTTAGTAAGTAGATATTTCGAGGTTGCATGATCAATAAACACAACAATTGAGGATCCAACTAAATATGATCGAAATTTATCTAAAGCAAATACTACAACAATCAATTCTTTTTCTGTGGTGAAATAATTCATTTGTACATCATTCAAAATTTTGCTTGTATAATAAATTACATAAGGTTGCTTATCTTTTCTTTGTCCTAAAACATCTCCTACTGCATAGTCACTAGCATCACACATTAATCCAAAATATACGGACCAGTCAAGAGGTTGTATAATTGGTGCAAAAATAAGCATGCTTTTGAGTTTATCAATTGCTGATTGACTTGCATTATTTCAATCAAATGGTACATCCTGACATAGAAGATTACACATTGGTTTGGATATCAAACTAAAATCTTTAATAAATATTTTATAGAATCCTGTATGACCTAGAAATGATCGAACATCTTTTGCAGTTTTAGGTGGATGGAGATTGGTTATTAAATCAATCTTTGACTTATCAACTTCAATTTTCTCTACAAAAATAACATGTCCTAGAACAACGCCTTGTGTGATCATGAAATGACATTTTTTTTTAATTTAAAACAAGGTTTATTTCCTCACACTGAGTAAAGACCTTTTCAAGATTTTCAAAACACAATTCAACTGAATCACCATATACTGAAAAATCATTCATAAAAACTTCTAAGAATCGCTCCACCATGTCACTGAAAATACTCAACATACAACGCTAAAAGTGGCTGGAGCATTATACAATCCAAATGACATTCTTTTATAAGAAAAAGCCAAAAGGACATGTAAAAGTGATTTTTTCCTGATCATCAATTGCTATTTCAATCTGGTTATAGCTTGAGTACTCATCCAAAAGTGATGCTATTCTTTCCAATACTTGGTCCAAGAAAGGTAGGGAAAATGTTCTTTTATAAAAAGAGAGTTTAACTTCCGATAGTCAATGCACATATGCCAACTAGTGACTATACACATAGGGACCAATTCATTTTCTTAGTTTCTCACTAACATAACACTAGACTTTTTGGGTACTACTTGTGTAGAACTGACCTATTTACTATTAGATATATGGTATATAAAATCACTATTTAATAGTTTAGGCACTTCAACCTAGACGATTTCCTTTAAATATGGATTTAATCTACTTTGCGGCTATCAGAATGGTTTAGAGTTTTCTTCCAAGTATATACAATGAGTACAGAGAAGATTCCTATAATGTCGGTCAGTGTCCAATCAATTGCACTTTGATAATTTTTTTTGACTCTTATTGATGGTGTATGTCACAATTAAGCAGAGCTGATGATATTTAGGGATTAGTGGTCACTGAATGGCTCAGTGAGAGCTCTTAGGCTCGTAAGAATTGAACAAGGGAAGTGGGGATTTACATACAGAGTCTATAATGGTTCGCCAGTTCGGCTAATCCACTCTGAGGGAGTTTCTTACTCATGGGGATGACATTATTGATAACAAGGGGAAGATTACATAGGGTATTTGCTTAGGCTAGTTGCTTGCCCCTTATTATGAGGAATATGCCTCTTATTTATAGTCTGCTGAGGCCTTGCATGATCCTTGCCTTCTTCTTGTAATGGTTGTGCCTTTTATGTGATTGCCATGGACACTGTTAAGACGGTTACAACTTCCTTACCCAAATATAAGACCGTTATGTTATGTATGGTGCTTGTGTGGAAACCAGTTATCTTTTGTGCTATTCCTGTGTAGGTGCAGTTGCTAGGGAGGACGTACCAACCTCAAATTCCCTAGTCATCTATAATGGGTTGAGTGTTCTAAGCTTGGAAGGTCCAAGCTAAATACCCGAGCTCAACCTTAGGCATATTTTGGGTATCATCAGTTTTTCCCCAGTCTCTAGTCAGGTAGGTTACATGAGTTAAGGCTGACCTTTGACCTTGGTGAGCGAGGTTAGCTTGGTTCACCCTTGGGATTCGCATGATGAGACATTTCTTAGCTTTTAAGGCTTTGCAAATGTGCAATGAATTATTTTTGCCATATTTCTCATGCACGTCCTTCACCCCCTGGTTCCATGTGTCTGTTTTTACACCCGCCCTAAATACATTTGTAAGCAAAACTGTCTTTTTCATCATTTTGAGTTCACTTCGCATTCTTCCTTCAGATTTCTTTCTTTTCTTCTTCTTTGCGATTTCATCTTATCCAATCTCTTGGTGACCTAGGGTTTCACTGGTAAACGACTAAATTTGCTCTATAGTATCTCTGAAGCTAGCTCAGTTTGTTCCTTGAATCCACCTCGGGTCTTTGATTGTCCATCGCCTTCGGTTAAGTATGCCCTCTACCTTGTTTCCTTTATTCTCTTCTTCCTAAGGTTCTTAGCCCATCATGGATCTTGCTAGTCCTATGTGGTTACTCCTTTTTTGGACCTTTCATTTTTTTCTATTTTAGGGGTTAAGGTCGCTATTTGTATTTTCTTCCCCTTTTCTTGGATCCTAANTCATGGATCTTGCTAGTCCTATGTGGTTACTCCTTTTTTGGACCTTTCATTTTTTTTCTATTTTAGGGGTTAAGGTCGCTATTTGTATTTTCTTCCCCTTTTCTTGGATCCTAACTCTATACTAAGGCCTTCCTTTTTGGTCGTTGGAACCTTGATACAGGGCTCTCGAAGACTATTTTACCAACATCCCTCCTCTTTACACCTCCTTTAATATTTCTTTCGTTCTCACCTTCATGTTTGCTTCGTTCGAAGCCACTACTTCATTTGTTTCCTTGGCCATGGGTGACAGATCTTTTGGGCTTGAGGAGAACAACCTGAGGGATATGGGCAACGAGATAGACAATTTTACTGGTGTCAAAACTCTCGAGGCCCAGGTTGTTGAGGTGGGGGTTCCCAGGCCTTATCGAGTCCAGCCTTGAGGTCAAAGAAATCTCAAAAAGGGAAGTCCNTGAGGGATATGGGCAACGAGATAGACAATTTTACTGGTGTCAAAACTCTCGAGGCCTAGGTTGTTGAGGTGGGGGTTCCCAGGCCTTATCGAGTCCAGCCTTGAGGTCAAAGAAATCTCAAAAAGGGAAGTACAAGAGAGGCAGGACTGGGACCTTTAGTAGTGTTAAGGGTGCTGAGGTCGTACCTCAGGCCTCAGACCTTGTGGGTTCAGCGAGGTCACCCCTTCTTATCTAGGCATCCTCTCTGTCAGGTTTGTTTTCCCTAAGGACATGTATTATTGGTCTCCTAATGTAGACATCAGGTACGATACCATAGTGCCCGGGAAGGTTTATTTCTTTGCTGTTTCCTTCGAGAATAGCCTTAGGTTTCCTTTGCATCCCTTTCTTAAGTCTTTTCTACAACAATTCCATGTCTGTCCAGCCTAAATTTCTCCCAACTTTTGAGGCATTTTGGTGGGTCTTCTTGTATTCTTTTAGAAGAATGAACTCGATGTCCCTACGATACCTTTGCTTATAAAATTTTTGAACGTCAAGTTCTCTCCCTCTGATAGCTTCCTTTATATTGCCAAACGGGTGAAAGACCAATCTCTAATCACCAACCTCCCGAGTTCCCATAAGGTCTGGAAAAAGCTCTTTTTTTGTGTGTTTGGAAAGGAATGAGAGTTTAAACTAAAGGATGCCACCAATACTCCCCCTGTACTTCAAGCTTGGTCAGCCCCTAATAATCTGGGTAAGTCCTTGCTGAGGTGGCCTGGTCTAAATTCTTTCCTTGGTTGGTATTGTGCTTACTGACCTTATTTCTTTTTATTGTTTCAAGTATTTGTCCTGATCTTAGTGCAGATGATAGGATAGTCTTGCTAGGTCTGGAGAATTGTCACCCTGAGAGGTATTTAGAGCTTCTCAAGCCTTCGGTGCTTACTCAATTTAGGCTTACTCCTCTCGAGTGAGAGTTGAGACTCTCATTCCCATATCCCTGGTCAGTGTGGATATCCTTAGTTTTAACCTTTTTCTAGTTATTCTGACTAGCCAGTTGTCTTTCTCTCTAATGTTCAAGCTAAATCACCCCAGATGCCAAAGTAATGAAGGTTAAGTTAGACCAAATGAGAAACAACACGGTGATAGAGAAACACAAGGTTGAGGCCAGGCCTAGAGGTGACCTAGGACCTCCATCAAAGGGGAAAAAGCCAGAAGTGCTCCCAACCCCCTGTCAACCTCTCCTCTTGAGAAGACATCTCTGCACCCATTACCTCTCTCTAAGGAGGCCCTTCCTGCTCCAAAGATTTTTGTTGTCCCCAAGTCACGCATGGGAGCTCTTCCTAAATTTGGGCTCAAAAAGCCTTTTTGCTCAGTTAAAGAGGTGGCCAGGCCGCAGGGGTCCTTGGTTATATCTTTTCAGGGTCCTCTTGCATCGATGACAACTAATAAGGTGTCTACTCAATTGGTATTTCGTAAAGCTGAGAGCTCTTTCAGCCGAGTTGCTCAAGGTAAGGGTTCACTAATTAGGGATGTGAACCTTGGTGCCAGCGCCCCACTGTTTGTTATCCCTAAGTCTGACATCCAAGAGGCCACCTCGATTCCTTTGTCTACTTCAGCAACCACTGCTCTTTTCGGGTTTACCTTAGTAAATATTTGGTTGATATGTCTTCCTTCTAGATTTGAATCTACTTTAAGATTACTGACCTTGGGTCTCACTTATCCTTGTAGATGGAAATCCATGTGGGAGCTTTGATGGTAAAGGTTAGAGCTTCAAAGAGGGATGTCGAACTGGCTTAGAAGTCTTCAAAGGCCTTTGAGCTTAAGGTCTCCATAATATCCTTCTCCAATGATGATTTGCAGGTTCAAGTGCAGGACCTAAAGGCTCATGTAAAACCCGAGTAAATTTGAATTTTTGTGAAAAAGGGCAAAACGATAATTAGTCACTACGTTACGGGTTAAAAACCTAAATTTTTCTAGAACTTGGATGACGAAACAGACATCACTGTTGAATTCGTATCTCGAAATCTAATTACTTGGTTAATTTTTATTGAATTTTGAGATAGTCAAATTTTTTACGTTTTACGAGACGACCAGATGTCTTGTGACCTAAATAAACAAGATCGAGACTTAAATTTTAAAAAATAAAAAATAAATTTAAAGCTAGTTCAAATAAAAATATTTTGAATTTAAACTGGGATAAAATTTAATTGATTTAGGACGAAATTAGACCCGGGAAAAGAGGACGTGCGGCACAACGAGTGTAAAGTGTTTGGAGAGTATAAATAGGGGAGAAAATTAGATATTCTCCCAACTTGTTCAGTTTGATTTTTTGAAAATAAAGAGGAGGGAGATAGAAAGGAGAAAATCAAGACCTTCAATTTCTCTCTATGATCTACCGCTTTACGTTTGTCAAATTGACTCGAACCAAGAACTAAAGTTCATCTACGCGACGAGGACTACACCTACGTACCAAAAAGCACGGATTTTGATGAAGTTCAAAAGATGATATTTGGGGAAATCGAGGGCTAAGATTTGATCTGGGTTCTTGAAGGCTTCTACAACTTGTTTTATGCTTTAAGAGGTAGGGTTCTTTTTCTAATTAGGTTTATTTCTAACCTAAGGTTGAAATATGAAACAAGTAGGGTGTTAGAGATGTAATCTCATGTATAGCACTTACCTATTATTTTTGAAATGTGAAAAATGGGCATAGAAATGGGTAAAATCAATTCTAGCATGAATTGAGTTGTTGAAATTACTTGTTTGTGATTTCTTGATATATGTGATGAAATTGGGTATATTATGTGTTTACATGATTTGGCGTCTTGAGGGTGTTTAATAAAATTCCTTAAATGATATAAGCATGTTGTTTGGATGAAATTGAAATAACATGTTTTGATGATGTTGTAAATTGTAATTATATGCCCATGATGTAATTGAAAATTGGAAATGTTAGATGAGATGAAATGTTGTTCATAATGTGCACATGACATATTGAACTCGATATTTGTATTGTAATTGTACATTTACATTTGCATTTACAAGGGTAGCATCACATTCGTGGGCATTGACATGAGTGTGGGTGTGTGTGAGTGTTTTTGGATCAAACACCATTCTTGGCGGTTGAGACGTGGACCGGGAATGTTAGACCTAAGTCCAACTGAGTTGCACGATTTCATGAAAAACTTGTGTCAGGTATAGCAAGAAGGGTTAGATTCTCCCTCGGGTGCAAGACCTGGTTACTGGTTTATACACTTTCGCTGGTGCAAGTCCAAAAAAAGTGTGACGGTGTGTGGAACAAGCGGTGAGATTCCAAAATATGTGTACCCAACAAAGACACATGGTTTGTTTTATAAAATGGTCATTGAACATGTAACATCCATGGCGGGGGTTTGGAATACCCGAATTCATATGAATGACATTGCATGTGTTGAGGAGCCAATGAAGGCTCGGGTTGAGGTACATGTGTGAGTCTCATCTCATAATATGACATGTCATAGAAGATCCATTATGAATTGCATATTCTTGAATGGATTATTTGTTAGTTGTTAAATTGTATGTGAACATTTCATATGCATCTAGGTTGGGAAGTAGCCTTTTCAGGAGATACCTTATTGAGCATGACTCACCTTTTATGGGAACAATATTTTAGTGCGGAACATGCGATGGTGGATGGCTCACACTAGGGCCCTCATTGATGAAGACAAACCGAGATGTGACTTTTAAATCTTGTTTTTGTAAAACTAAGATGTAATTTAGTTTTTGGACATATATTGTTGTAAAGGATTGTAAAATGAACTCATATGAACTATGTTTAATATAAAATTGCATGTAATATGAGTTTGGGTTGATGATGTATAAGTTTGGAATAAATTGGAATTGAAAAAGGATGTAATCGGGGGAAAATAAGGAAGACCTTCCAGTAGAACGTCAAGTTCTTCTACTGGTAAAACATTTCTATTAGGCTATTCTATTAATAGAATGTCGAGTTTTCTTGGTAGAACTTTTCTAGTGAGTTTTCCTACTGGTAGAACGATGATAAACGTACTGGTAGGAGAATTCCAGAAGATTTTTCTACCAGAAGAACATGAAAATCTTTTACCGATAGGTTTCCTTTAGTTTTAAAAAATTTAAACTATCTTGACAGGTTTTCAGGCCTTAAGTCCTTTTGTTTCAAGGGGGTGAATGGAGTTATATTAAGAGTGAATTGATGTATATTGGCCCTTTGATGAGTCATGTGATTGAAATGTACATAGGTTATGCGTTTCAGAGTGCCTGGTACAAGGGAGACTTTGTCTGAATGCTGTGTGCTTATGGTCCTGATGAGAGGATGTTATTACCGTGATTTTGGGTTATGAAATACTCACAGTTACTTTCGTAGGTTGATGAGTGATCAATGGTTGATAAAAGACCCCCAATTTTAGGGGTGTCACAACTTGGTATTAGAGCTTAGGTTCTCGATTTACCTAGGGCTTGCGGGGCATGGGTCTAGGCCATTGTATCCATAGTGCATTACATGTTATTTGCTTTAAATACTACAAATTAGGTGTTATGTGAATAATATGCATGATTGAATGTATATGAAAATGAGACACTGGGGTTAGAGAACATAACTTTGGGGGTCGAAAAAAGAAGGAACGAGACGGTTCATGGTGTAGATGTCTACTAGTGAGACAAGGAGAGAAATTTCAATGTTTCGACTTGATCCCTACCTTGGGATGCTATGTTAGTACTCTATTGCTATTTGACATGTGTGTAGATAGCAAATAGAGGAAGATGACATTAGAATGGTCAATTAGGTGGGCAAAACAACAACCAATCGCCACTGGTCTATGACCAACAAGCCTTTATATAATCTTTGGGTATGATTGCTACAAACTTATCGCAACTAAGCACCAATTTGAGCCAAGGGGGTCAAGCCATCCAAAGAAGTTTAAGTTCCATGGGCCACCAACGTTCATGGAAAAAACAGAGGATGTCCAACCCATAGGGATCACAAGGGCAGGGCCGAAGCTATCAAGGCCAAGCCCAAGGTCAGTCTTTTCAAAGAGGGAAGGCTTTTAAGGGGACGTGTCGAGGGGGCCAAAAGATATGTTTCTATTGTCAGCAGCCGGGCCAAGTGAAGAAGAATTGTCCCCTGAGGCAAAACTCATAGAGTTTTGAAACACCTTAATCCTAGTCGTCATTAGGACTTCCACAAGCACACATTGTTCTTCCCTATCCCACTATGGACCAAGGAAATCTATTCCAACTACAGGGTGTTGCACAAGCCCCTAGTACTTTACGTGCGATGACTTTACAATTAAGCCGAATGAGCCAGGATGTGGGGTAAGGCCAGGGACAGGATTTTTAGGTGCCAACATTAGGGAACCAGGAGAGGTTCTTTGATGTTGCACCATAGAATGAGCCAATGGATAAGTTAGCGACCCACGGTACATTTCTTATTTTCTTGTTTATAGGCACATGTGTTAGTTGATTCAGGCGTGTTACATATTGTCACTTTCAATTCTTGTGCATGATATAGATTTAGAAATCGTAACCCTAGAAGAGTCCTTATGGATAAATTCAAACCTAGGAGTTAGGATATACATTAATCAGATATGTCGGGGGTGTGAGCTACAGATCTCGGGGATTCTACTCACCGTGGACCTTAGAGTTATGGACATATTGGAGTTTGATGTCATCCTTGGGATGGATTGGTCAATAACACACCAAGTCGTTATCGATTATGATCGAAAGAGGGTCACTGCCTGCACACCGAAGGGTGTTTGTTTCAAGTTTCAAGAGAAAAAATAAGAAGCTGTACCCCAAGCCGTGTATGACTCTCGATGCCATGGGTAATTGATGGACTGGATTGTGAGCCTTACCCTAGAGGATGAGGCGAGACAGCAGTTGGATTTACCTCGGGTGGTTTGTGAGTATGAGGACATTTTTTTGGATGAACTACAGAGATTACCTCCACATCGGAATGTAGACTTCACCATTGAGTTACACCCCGATACATCCCTTATTTCTATGACTCCTTATAGAATGACACATGTAGAGTTACAAGAACTTAAGGTCCAATTGCAAGAATTGATGGACAAGGACTTTATTAGACCGAGTACCTTATACCGAGGTGCTCCGATGTTATTTACCAAGAAGAAGGACAAGACCCTTTGACTATGTACCGATAGTTAAATTAGGTTACCATCAAGAATAGATACCTTATGCCACTGATTGATAACTTGTTTGATCAGCTGAAAGGGGCGCGGGTCTACTCTAAGATAGATCTACGCATAGGTTACCATCAATTGAGGATTAGGGAGGCAAATATCCATAAAACGGCATTTAGGAAGTGGTATGGGCATTTCGAGTTCATTGTGATACTTTTTGGATTGACGAATACACTGACAATATTCATAGATCTCATGCATAGCGTGTTCCAACCGTATCTAGATCAGTTTGTTGTGGTCTTTATTGATGACATTCTGATCTACTCCAAGTCTGTGGAGGAGCATGAGGATACTTGAGGGTTGTTTTCCATATCTTGAGGGACTATAAAATGTATGACAAATTCAGTAAGTGTGAATTTTTGCTGACAGAAGTACAATTTTTGGGACACTTGGTGTCGATTTTGGGTGTGTCAGTTGACCCGAAGAAGGTTGAGGTGGTTATGAGTTGGGAAAGGCTGAATTCAATCTTTGAGATACATAATTTCTTGGGATTGGTGGGGTATTATAGGAGGTTCATTGAGGACTTCTCCTGACTGGCCGTACCTATTATGAGATTGACCCAGAAGGAGATCAAGTTTGAGTGGAATGACTCGTGCGAGAAGGCATTCTAAGAGTTGAAGATGAGGCTTACTTCAACTCCGATTCTAATAGTTCGGAAGAGAGGACAGAAGTACACAGTGTATTGTGATGCCTCAAAGGATGGACTTGGGTGTATTTTGATGCAGTCCGGGAAGGTGGTAGCTTATGATCCTTGGCAGTTAAAGAGCAATAAGAAGAACAANATTATGAGATTGACCCAGAAGGAGATCAAGTTTGAGTGGAATGACTCGTGCGAGAAAGCATTCTAAGAGTTGAAGATGAGGCTTACTTCAACTCCTATTCTAATAGTTCGAAAGAGAGGAGAGAAGTACACAGTGTATTGTGATGCCTCAAAGGATGGACTTGGGTGTATTTTGATGCAGTCCGGGAGGGTGGTAGCTTATGATCCTTGGCAGTTAAAGAGCAATAAGAAGAACTANGGTACAAGGGAGACTTTGTCTGAATGCTGTGTGTTTATGGTCCTGATGAGAGGATGTTATTACCGTGATTTTGGGTTATGAAATACTCACAGTTACTTTCGTAGGTTGATGAGTGATCAATGGTTGATAAAAGACCCCCAATTTTAGGGGTGTCACAACTTGGTATTAGAGCTTAGGTTCTCGATTTACCTAGGGCTTGCGGGGCATGGGTCTAGGCCATTGTATCCATAGTGCATTACATGTTATTTGCTTTAAATACTACAAATTAGGTGTTATGTGAATAATATGCATGATTGAATGTATATGAAAATGAGACACTGGGGTTAGAGAACATAACTTTGGGGGTCGAAAAAAGAAGGAACGAGACGGTTCATGGTGTAGATGTCTACTAGTGAGACAAGGAGAGAAATTTCANATAATATGCATGATTGAATGTATATGAAAATGAGACACTGGGGTTAGAGAACATAAATTTGGGGATCGAAAAAAGAAGGAATGAGACGGTTCATGGTGTAGATGTCTACTAGTGAGACAAGGAGAGAAATTTCAATGTTTCGACTTGATCCCTACCTTGGGATGCTATGTTAGTACTCTATTGCTATTTGACATGTGTGTAGATAGCAAATAGAGGAAGATGACATTAGAATGGTCAATTAGGTGGGCAAAACAACAACCAATCGCCACTGGTCTATGACCAACAAGCCTTTATATAATCTTTGGGTATGATTGCTACAAACTTATCGCAACTAAGCACCAATTTGAGCCAAGGGGGTCAAGCCATCCAAAGAAGTTTAAGTTCCATGGGCCACCAACGTTCATGGAAAAAACAGAGGATGTCCAACCCATAGGGATCACAAGGGCAGGGCCGAAGCTATCAAGGCCAAGCCCAAGGTCAGTCTTTTCAAAGAGGGAAGGCTTTTAAGGGGACGTGTCGAGGGGGCCAAAAGATATGTTTCTATTGTCAGCAGCCGGGCCAAGTGAAGAAGAATTGTCCCCTGAGGCAAAACTCATAGAGTTTTGAAACACCTTAATCCTAGTCGTCATTAGGACTTCCACAAGCACACATTGTTCTTCCCTATCCCACTATGGACCAGGGAAATCTATTCCAACTACAGGGTGTTGCACAAGCCCCTAGTACTTTACGTGCGATGACTTTACAATTAAGCCGAATGAGCCAGGATGTGGGGTAAGGCCAGGGACAGGATTTTTAGGTGCCAACATTAGGGAACCAGGAGAGGTTCTTTGATGTTGCACCATAGAATGAGCCAATGGATAAGTTAGCGACCCACGGTACATTTCTTATTTTCTTGTTTATAGGCACATGTGTTAGTTGATTCAGGCGTGTTACATATTGTCACTTTCAATTCTTGTGCATGATATAGATTTAGAAATCGTAACCCTAGAAGAGTCCTTATGGATAAATTCAAACCTAGGAGTTAGGATATACATTAATCAGATATGTCGGGGGTGTGAGCTACAGATCTCGGGGATTCTACTCACCGTGGACCTTAGAGTTATGGACATATTGGAGTTTGATGTCATCCTTGGGATGGATTGGTCAATAACACACCAAGTCGTTATCGATTATGATCGAAAGAGGGTCACTGCCTGCACACCGAAGGGTGTTTGTTTCAAGTTTCAAGAGAAAAAATAAGAAGCTGTACCCCAAGCCGTGTATGACTCTCGATGCCATGGGTAATTGATGGACTGGATTGTGAGCCTTACCCTAGAGGATGAGGCGAGACAGCAGTTGGATTTACCTCGGGTGGTTTGTGAGTATGAGGACATTTTTTTGGATGAACTACAGAGATTACCTCCACATCGGAATGTAGACTTCACCATTGAGTTACACCCCGATACATCCCTTATTTCTATGACTCCTTATAGAATGACACATGTAGAGTTACAAGAACTTAAGGTCCAATTGCAAGAATTGATGGACAAGGACTTTATTAGACCGAGTACCTTATACCGAGGTGCTCCGATGTTATTTACCAAGAAGAAGGACAAGACCCTTTGACTATGTACCGATAGTTAAATTAGGTTACCATCAAGAATAGATACCTTATGCCACTGATTGATAACTTGTTTGATCAGCTGAAAGGGGCGCGGGTCTACTCTAAGATAGATCTACGCATAGGTTACCATCAATTGAGGATTAGGGAGGCAAATATCCATAAAACGGCATTTAGGAAGTGGTATGGGCATTTCGAGTTCATTGTGATACTTTTTGGATTGACGAATACACTGACAATATTCATAGATCTCATGCATAGCGTGTTCCAACCCTATCTAGATCAGTTTGTTGTGGTCTTTATTGATGACATTCTGATCTACTCCAAGTCTGTGGAGGAGCATGAGGATACTTGAGGGTTGTTTTCCATATCTTGAGGGACTATAAAATGTATGACAAATTCAGTAAGTGTGAATTTTTGCTGACAGAAGTACAATTTTTGGGACACTTGGTGTCGATTTTGGGTGTGTCAGTTGACCCGAAGAAGGTTGAGGTGGTTATGAGTTGGGAAAGGCTGAATTCAATCTTTGAGATACATAATTTCTTGGGATTGGTGGGGTATTATAGGAGGTTCATTGAGGACTTCTCCTGACTGGCCGTACCTATTATGAGATTGACCCAGAAGGAGATCAAGTTTGAGTGGAATGACTCGTGCGAGAAGGCATTCTAAGAGTTGAAGATGAGGCTTACTTCAACTCCGATTCTAATAGTTCGGAAGAGAGGACAGAAGTACACAGTGTATTGTGATGCCTCAAAGGATGGACTTGGGTGTATTTTGATGCAGTCCGGGAAGGTGGTAGCTTATGATCCTTGGCAGTTAAAGAGCAATAAGAAGAACAAACCCATGCATGACCTCGAGTTGGCGGCCATTGTCTTTGCCTTGAAGGCTTGGCGCCACTATTTGTATGGTGAGCAGTTTGAGATATTTTCAGACCATAAGAGTCTGAAGTACATATTTACATAGTGAGATTTCAATATATGGCAATGCAGGTGGATGGAGTATTTGGAGGACTATAATTTCATTTTGTATTACCATCTTGGTAAGGTAAACGTGATAGCTGATGCACTCAGCTGGAAGTCACGGGGAGTCTTGGACAGTATGGCTTCTCTGGAATGTAAGATGCTCGAGACTGGGGCAGTTCAGACTACATTACAGGGGTCAGGCTCAAGGCACGTTGGGGAGTTTGGTAGCTACGCTTTCCCTACTGAGCAAGGTGATTGAGTCCTCGGGGTAGGACATGGAAATATTATCTATCAGGGACCATGTATAATTGGGTACATGTGACGAGTGCTGGGTCATTCATGTAGATGGTAGTCTTCAGTATAGGGGAAGAGTTATGGTTCCCCTGTCTGTGGATCTAAGAGAGGAGATCCTTAGGGAGTTTCATTGCTCTCATTTTGTTGTGCATCCAGATGACACAAAGATGTACCATGATCTTCATTGCCAGTACTACTAGAGCGGGATGAAGTGACACGTTGGAGATTTTATTGGTTAATACCTTACGTGTCAGCAAATCAAGGCTGAGCAACAGAGACCAGCAGGGTTGCTTCAGCCTTTAGAGGTGTCTAAGTGGAAGTGAGAGCACATCATGATGAATTTTTTGACCCACTTGCCATAGACATCGCGGGGGCATGACGCGCTGTGGGTGATAGTGGATCGGCTTATGAAGTTAGTACACTTTTTGGTAGTACGGATGACCTTCTTGTAGGAGGAATTTTGTAGGCTCTACATTCGGGAGATCCCATATCTATAGTATCAGATTGGGATCCCAGGTTTATGACTCAATTTTGGGAGAGTTTTCAGTGGGCTAAGAGGACACAGTTGATAATGAGGAAAACTTTTTATCCCTAGATGGATGGTCACTCAGAGAGGATCACCCAGACTTTTAGAGGACATGCTACAGGCATGCGTCCTTGATCTCAAGGATAGCTGAGAAGAACACTTACCCTTAGTGGAGTTCGCCTACAATAATAGTTATTAGACGAGCATATAGATGACACCCTATAAGACACTTTATGGGAGGCCGTGCCGTTCTCCAATTTGTTGGATGGAGGTTAGAAAGAGACCCTCTACGGGTTTGGACTTGATTAGAGGCACCTCAGAGAAGGTGGACTTGATACGGAATCTTCTTCTCACGGCTTAGAGCTGGTAGAAGAGTTATGCTAATAGACGGCAGTGACCTCTAGAGTTTGAGGTGAGAGATCACGTCTTCTTGAAGGTGATGCCCAAGAGAGGAGTGGTTAGGTTCGGGAAGTGGAAAAAGATGTCACCAAGGTATATAGGGCCCTTTGAGGTACTCGAGAGGGTTGATATAGTTACTTACTAGTTGGCGTTATCGCCAAATTTATCGGGTGTTCAAGTGGTATTCCATGTCTCCATGCTTCGGAAGTACACTCTTGATCCAAAATATGTGGTGGATTGGGGCAAGCTAGTTTNCAATGTTTCGACTTGATCCCTACCTTGGGATGCTATGTTAGTACTCTATTGCTATTTGACATGTGTGTAGATAGCAAATAGAGGAAGATGACATTAGAATGGTCAATTAGGTGGGCAAAACAACAACCAATCGCCACTGGTCTATGACCAACAAGCCTTTATATAATCTTTGGGTATGATTGCTACAAACTTATCGCAACTAAGCACCAATTTGAGCCAAGGGGGTCAAGCCATCCAAAGAAGTTTAAGTTCCATGGGCCACCAACGTTCATGGAAAAAACAGAGGATGTCCAACCCATAGGGATCACAAGGGCAGGGCCGAAGCTATCAAGGCCAAGCCCAAGGTCAGTCTTTTCAAAGAGGGAAGGCTTTTAAGGGGACGTGTCGAGGGGGCCAAAAGATATGTTTCTATTGTCAGCAGCCGGGCCAAGTGAAGAAGAATTGTCCCCTGAGGCAAAACTCATAGAGTTTTGAAACACCTTAATCCTAGTCGTCATTAGGACTTCCACAAGCACACATTGTTCTTCCCTATCCCACTATGGACCAAGGAAATCTATTCCAACTACAGGGTGTTGCACAAGCCCCTAGTACTTTACGTGCGATGACTTTACAATTAAGCCGAATGAGCCAGGATGTGGGGTAAGGCCAGGGACAGGATTTTTAGGTGCCAACATTAGGGAACCAGGAGAGGTTCTTTGATGTTGCACCATAGAATGAGCCAATGGATAAGTTAGCGACCCACGGTACATTTCTTATTTTCTTGTTTATAGGCACATGTGTTAGTTGATTCAGGCGTGTTACATATTGTCACTTTCAATTCTTGTGCATGATATAGATTTAGAAATCGTAACCCTAGAAGAGTCCTTATGGATAAATTCAAACCTAGGAGTTAGGATATACATTAATCAGATATGTCGGGGGTGTGAGCTACAGATCTCGGGGATTCTACTCACCGTGGACCTTAGAGTTATGGACATATTGGAGTTTGATGTCATCCTTGGGATGGATTGGTCAATAACACACCAAGTCGTTATCGATTATGATCGAAAGAGGGTCACTGCCTGCACACCGAAGGGTGTTTGTTTCAAGTTTCAAGAGAAAAAATAAGAAGCTGTACCCCAAGCCGTGTATGACTCTCGATGCCATGGGTAATTGATGGACTGGATTGTGAGCCTTACCCTAGAGGATGAGGCGAGACAGCAGTTGGATTTACCTCGGGTGGTTTGTGAGTATGAGGACATTTTTTTGGATGAACTACAGAGATTACCTCCACATCGGAATGTAGACTTCACCATTGAGTTACACCCCGATACATCCCTTATTTCTATGACTCCTTATAGAATGACACATGTAGAGTTACAAGAACTTAAGGTCCAATTGCAAGAATTGATGGACAAGGACTTTATTAGACCGAGTACCTTATACCGAGGTGCTCCGATGTTATTTACCAAGAAGAAGGACAAGACCCTTTGACTATGTACCGATAGTTAAATTAGGTTACCATCAAGAATAGATACCTTATGCCACTGATTGATAACTTGTTTGATCAGCTGAAAGGGGCGCAGGTCTACTCTAAGATAGATCTACGCATAGGTTACCATCAATTGAGGATTAGGGAGGCAAATATCCATAAAACGGCGTTTAGGAAGTGGTATGGGCATTTCGAGTTCATTGTGATACTTTTTGGATTGACGAATACACTGACAATATTCATAGATCTCATGCATAGCGTGTTCCAACCGTATCTAGATCAGTTTGTTGTGGTCTTTATTGATGACATTCTGATCTACTCCAAGTCTGTGGAGGAGCATGAGGATACTTGAGGGTTGTTTTCCATATCTTGAGGGACTATAAAATGTATGACAAATTCAGTAAGTGTGAATTTTTGCTGACAGAAGTACAATTTTTGGGACACTTGGTGTCGATTTTGGGTGTGTCAGTTGACCCGAAGAAGGTTGAGGTGGTTATGAGTTGGGAAAGGCTGAATTCAATCTTTGAGATACATAATTTCTTGGGATTGGTGGGGTATTATAGGAGGTTCATTGAGGAGTTCTCCTGACTGGCCGTACCTATTATGAGATTGACCCAGAAGGAGATCAAGTTTGAGTGGAATGACTCGTGCGAGAAAGCATTCTAAGAGTTGAAGATGAGGCTTACTTCAACTCCTATTCTAATAGTTCGAAAGAGAGGAGAGAAGTACACAGTGTATTGTGATGCCTCAAAGGATGGACTTGGGTGTATTTTGATGCAGTCCGGGAGGGTGGTAGCTTATGATCCTTGGCAGTTAAAGAGCAATAAGAAGAACTAACCCATGCATGACCTCGAGTTGGCGGCCATTGTCTTTGCCTTGAAGGCTTGGCGCCACTATTTGTATGGTGAGCAGTTTGAGATATTTTCAGACCATAAGAGTCTGAAGTACATATTTACATAGTGAGATTTCAATATATGGCAATGCAGGTGGATGGAGTATTTGGAGGACTATAATTTCATTTTGTATTACCATCTTGGTAAGGTAAACGTGATAGCTGATGCACTCAGCTGGAAGTCACGGGGAGTCTTGGACAGTATGGCTTCTCTGGAATGTAAGATGCTCGAGACTGGGGCAGTTCAGACTACATTACAGGGGTCAGGCTCAAGGCACGTTGGGGAGTTTGGTAGCTACGCTTTCCCTACTGAGCAAGGTGATTGAGTCCTCGGGGTAGGACATGGAAATATTATCTATCAGGGACCATGTATAATTGGGTACATGTGACGAGTGCTGGGTCATTCATGTAGATGGTAGTCTTCAGTATAGGGGAAGAGTTATGGTTCCCCTGTCTGTGGATCTAAGAGAGGAGATCCTTAGGGAGTTTCATTGCTCTCATTTTGTTGTGCATCCAGATGACACAAAGATGTACCATGATCTTCATTGCCAGTACTACTAGAGCGGGATGAAGTGACACGTTGGAGATTTTATTGGTTAATACCTTACGTGTCAGCAAATCAAGGCTGAGCAACAGAGACCAGCAGGGTTGCTTCAGCCTTTAGAGGTGTCTAAGTGGAAGTGAGAGCACATCATGATGAATTTTTTGACCCACTTGCCATAGACATCGCGGGGGCATGACGCGCTGTGGGTGATAGTGGATCGGCTTATGAAGTTAGTACACTTTTTGGTAGTACAGATGACCTTCTTGTAGGAGGAATTTTGTAGGCTCTACATTCGGGAGATCCCATATCTATAGTATCAGATTGGGATCCCAGGTTTATGACTCAATTTTGGGAGAGTTTTCAGTGGGCTAAGAGGACACAGTTGATAATGAGGAAAACTTTTTATCCCTAGATGGATGGTCACTCAGAGAGGATCACCCAGACTTTTAGAGGACATGCTACAGGCATGCGTCCTTGATCTCAAGGATAGCTGAGAAGAACACTTACCCTTAGTGGAGTTCGCCTACAATAATAGTTATTAGACGAGCATATAGATGACACCCTATAAGACACTTTATGGGAGGCCGTGCCGTTCTCCAATTTGTTGGATGGAGGTTAGAAAGAGACCCTCTACGGGTTTGGACTTGATTAGAGGCACCTCAGAGAAGGTGGACTTGATACGGAATCTTCTTCTCACGGCTTAGAGCTGGTAGAAGAGTTATGCTAATAGACGGCAGTGACCTCTAGAGTTTGAGGTGAGAGATCACGTCTTCTTGAAGGTGATGCCCAAGAGAGGAGTGGTTAGGTTCGGGAAGTGGAAAAAGATGTCACC
>CAUOFW020002392.1:442184-459536 GCA_963454935.2 Ilex paraguariensis
CCCCCTGTCAACCTCTCCTCTTGAGAAGACATCTCTGCACCCATTACCTCTCTCTAAGGAGGCCCTTCCTGCTCCAAAGATTTTTGTTGTCCCCAAGTCACGCATGGGAGCTCTTCCTAAATTTGGGCTCAAAAAGCCTTTTTGCTCAGTTAAAGAGGTGGCCAGGCCGCAGGGGTCCTTGGTTATATCTTTTCAGGGTCCTCTTGCATCGATGACAACTAATAAGGTGTCTACTCAATTGGTATTTCGTAAAGCTGAGAGCTCTTTCAGCCGAGTTGCTCAAGGTAAGGGTTCACTAATTAGGGATGTGAACCTTGGTGCCAGCGCCCCACTGTTTGTTATCCCTAAGTCTGACATCCAAGAGGCCACCTCGATTCCTTTGTCTACTTCAGCAACCACTGCTCTTTTCGGGTTTACCTTAGTAAATATTTGGTTGATATGTCTTCCTTCTAGATTTGAATCTACTTTAAGATTACTGACCTTGGGTCTCACTTATCCTTGTAGATGGAAATCCATGTGGGAGCTTTGATGGTAAAGGTTAGAGCTTCAAAGAGGGATGTCGAACTGGCTTAGAAGTCTTCAAAGGCCTTTGAGCTTAAGGTCTCCATAATATCCTTCTCCAATGATGATTTGCAGGTTCAAGTGCAGGACCTAAAGGCTCATGTAAAACCCGAGTAAATTTGAATTTTTGTGAAAAAGGGCAAAACGATAATTAGTCACTACGTTACGGGTTAAAAACCTAAATTTTTCTAGAACTTGGATGACGAAACAGACATCACTGTTGAATTCGTATCTCGAAATCTAATTACTTGGTTAATTTTTATTGAATTTTGAGATAGTCAAATTTTTTACGTTTTACGAGACGACCAGATGTCTTGTGACCTAAATAAACAAGATCGAGACTTAAATTTTAAAAAATAAAAAATAAATTTAAAGCTAGTTCAAATAAAAATATTTTGAATTTAAACTGGGATAAAATTTAATTGATTTAGGACGAAATTAGACCCGGGAAAAGAGGACGTGCGGCACAACGAGTGTAAAGTGTTTGGAGAGTATAAATAGGGGAGAAAATTAGATATTCTCCCAACTTGTTCAGTTTGATTTTTTGAAAATAAAGAGGAGGGAGATAGAAAGGAGAAAATCAAGACCTTCAATTTCTCTCTATGATCTACCGCTTTACGTTTGTCAAATTGACTCGAACCAAGAACTAAAGTTCATCTACGCGACGAGGACTACACCTACGTACCAAAAAGCACGGATTTTGATGAAGTTCAAAAGATGATATTTGGGGAAATCGAGGGCTAAGATTTGATCTGGGTTCTTGAAGGCTTCTACAACTTGTTTTATGCTTTAAGAGGTAGGGTTCTTTTTCTAATTAGGTTTATTTCTAACCTAAGGTTGAAATATGAAACAAGTAGGGTGTTAGAGATGTAATCTCATGTATAGCACTTACCTATTATTTTTGAAATGTGAAAAATGGGCATAGAAATGGGTAAAATCAATTCTAGCATGAATTGAGTTGTTGAAATTACTTGTTTGTGATTTCTTGATATATGTGATGAAATTGGGTATATTATGTGTTTACATGATTTGGCGTCTTGAGGGTGTTTAATAAAATTCCTTAAATGATATAAGCATGTTGTTTGGATGAAATTGAAATAACATGTTTTGATGATGTTGTAAATTGTAATTATATGCCCATGATGTAATTGAAAATTGGAAATGTTAGATGAGATGAAATGTTGTTCATAATGTGCACATGACATATTGAACTCGATATTTGTATTGTAATTGTACATTTACATTTGCATTTACAAGGGTAGCATCACATTCGTGGGCATTGACATGAGTGTGGGTGTGTGTGAGTGTTTTTGGATCAAACACCATTCTTGGCGGTTGAGACGTGGACCGGGAATGTTAGACCTAAGTCCAACTGAGTTGCACGATTTCATGAAAAACTTGTGTCAGGTATAGCAAGAAGGGTTAGATTCTCCCTCGGGTGCAAGACCTGGTTACTGGTTTATACACTTTCGCTGGTGCAAGTCCAAAAAAAGTGTGACGGTGTGTGGAACAAGCGGTGAGATTCCAAAATATGTGTACCCAACAAAGACACATGGTTTGTTTTATAAAATGGTCATTGAACATGTAACATCCATGGCGGGGGTTTGGAATACCCGAATTCATATGAATGACATTGCATGTGTTGAGGAGCCAATGAAGGCTCGGGTTGAGGTACATGTGTGAGTCTCATCTCATAATATGACATGTCATAGAAGATCCATTATGAATTGCATATTCTTGAATGGATTATTTGTTAGTTGTTAAATTGTATGTGAACATTTCATATGCATCTAGGTTGGGAAGTAGCCTTTTCAGGAGATACCTTATTGAGCATGACTCACCTTTTATGGGAACAATATTTTAGTGCGGAACATGCGATGGTGGATGGCTCACACTAGGGCCCTCATTGATGAAGACAAACCGAGATGTGACTTTTAAATCTTGTTTTTGTAAAACTAAGATGTAATTTAGTTTTTGGACATATATTGTTGTAAAGGATTGTAAAATGAACTCATATGAACTATGTTTAATATAAAATTGCATGTAATATGAGTTTGGGTTGATGATGTATAAGTTTGGAATAAATTGGAATTGAAAAAGGATGTAATCGGGGGAAAATAAGGAAGACCTTCCAGTAGAACGTCAAGTTCTTCTACTGGTAAAACATTTCTATTAGTCTATTCTATTAATAGAATGTCGAGTTTTCTTGGTAGAACTTTTCTAGTGAGTTTTCCTACTGGTAGAACGATGATAAACGTACTGGTAGGAGAATTCCAGAAGATTTTTCTACCAGAAGAACATGAAAATCTTTTACCGATAGGTTTCCTTTAGTTTTAAAAAATTTAAACTATCTTGACAGGTTTTCAGGCCTTAAGTCCTTTTGTTTCAAGGGGGTGAATGGAGTTATATTAAGAGTGAATTGATGTATATTGGCCCTTTGATGAGTCATGTGATTGAAATGTACATAGGTTATGCGTTTCAGAGTGCCTGGTACAAGGGAGACTTTGTCTGAATGCTGTGTGTTTATGGTCCTGATGAGAGGATGTTATTACCGTGATTTTGGGTTATGAAATACTCACAGTTACTTTCGTAGGTTGATGAGTGATCAATGGTTGATAAAAGACCCCCAATTTTAGGGGTGTCACAACTTGGTATTAGAGCTTAGGTTCTCGATTTACCTAGGGCTTGCGGGGCATGGGTCTAGGCCATTGTATCCATAGTGCATTACATGTTATTTGCTTTAAATACTACAAATTAGGTGTTATGTGAATAATATGCATGATTGAATGTATATGAAAATGAGACACTGGGGTTAGAGAACATAACTTTGGGGGTCGAAAAAAGAAGGAACGAGACGGTTCATGGTGTAGATGTCTACTAGTGAGACAAGGAGAGAAATTTCAATGTTTCGACTTGATCCCTACCTTGGGATGCTATGTTAGTACTCTATTGCTATTTGACATGTGTGTAGATAGCAAATAGAGGAAGATGACATTAGAATGGTCAATTAGGTGGGCAAAACAACAACCAATCGCCACTGGTCTATGACCAACAAGCCTTTATATAATCTTTGGGTATGATTGCTACAAACTTATCGCAACTAAGCACCAATTTGAGCCAAGGGGGTCAAGCCATCCAAAGAAGTTTAAGTTCCATGGGCCACCAACGTTCATGGAAAAAACAGAGGATGTCCAACCCATAGGGATCACAAGGGCAGGGCCGAAGCTATCAAGGCCAAGCCCAAGGTCAGTCTTTTCAAAGAGGGAAGGCTTTTAAGGGGACGTGTCGAGGGGGCCAAAAGATATGTTTCTATTGTCAGCAGCCGGGCCAAGTGAAGAAGAATTGTCCCCTGAGGCAAAACTCATAGAGTTTTGAAACACCTTAATCCTAGTCGTCATTAGGACTTCCACAAGCACACATTGTTCTTCCCTATCCCACTATGGACCAGGGAAATCTATTCCAACTACAGGGTGTTGCACAAGCCCCTAGTACTTTACGTGCGATGACTTTACAATTAAGCCGAATGAGCCAGGATGTGGGGTAAGGCCAGGGACAGGATTTTTAGGTGCCAACATTAGGGAACCAGGAGAGGTTCTTTGATGTTGCACCATAGAATGAGCCAATGGATAAGTTAGCGACCCACGGTACATTTCTTATTTTCTTGTTTATAGGCACATGTGTTAGTTGATTCAGGCGTGTTACATATTGTCACTTTCAATTCTTGTGCATGATATAGATTTAGAAATCGTAACCCTAGAAGAGTCCTTATGGATAAATTCAAACCTAGGAGTTAGGATATACATTAATCAGATATGTCGGGGGTGTGAGCTACAGATCTCGGGGATTCTACTCACCGTGGACCTTAGAGTTATGGACATATTGGAGTTTGATGTCATCCTTGGGATGGATTGGTCAATAACACACCAAGTCGTTATCGATTATGATCGAAAGAGGGTCACTGCCTGCACACCGAAGGGTGTTTGTTTCAAGTTTCAAGAGAAAAAATAAGAAGCTGTACCCCAAGCCGTGTATGACTCTCGATGCCATGGGTAATTGATGGACTGGATTGTGAGCCTTACCCTAGAGGATGAGGCGAGACAGCAGTTGGATTTACCTCGGGTGGTTTGTGAGTATGAGGACATTTTTTTGGATGAACTACAGAGATTACCTCCACATCGGAATGTAGACTTCACCATTGAGTTACACCCCGATACATCCCTTATTTCTATGACTCCTTATAGAATGACACATGTAGAGTTACAAGAACTTAAGGTCTAATTGCAAGAATTGATGGACAAGGACTTTATTAGACCGAGTACCTTATACCGAGGTGCTCCGATGTTATTTACCAAGAAGAAGGACAAGACCCTTTGACTATGTACCGATAGTTAAATTAGGTTACCATCAAGAATAGATACCTTATGCCACTGATTGATAACTTGTTTGATCAGCTGAAAGGGGCGCGGGTCTACTCTAAGATAGATCTACGCATAGGTTACCATCAATTGAGGATTAGGGAGGCAAATATCCATAAAACGGCATTTAGGAAGTGGTATGGGCATTTCGAGTTCATTGTGATACTTTTTGGATTGACGAATACACTGACAATATTCATAGATCTCATGCATAGCGTGTTCCAACCCTATCTAGATCAGTTTGTTGTGGTCTTTATTGATGACATTCTGATCTACTCCAAGTCTGTGGAGGAGCATGAGGATACTTGAGGGTTGTTTTCCATATCTTGAGGGACTATAAAATGTATGACAAATTCAGTAAGTGTGAATTTTTGCTGACAGAAGTACAATTTTTGGGACACTTGGTGTCGATTTTGGGTGTGTCAGTTGACCCGAAGAAGGTTGAGGTGGTTATGAGTTGGGAAAGGCTGAATTCAATCTTTGAGATACATAATTTCTTGGGATTGGTGGGGTATTATAGGAGGTTCATTGAGGACTTCTCCTGACTGGCCGTACCTATTATGAGATTGACCCAGAAGGAGATCAAGTTTGAGTGGAATGACTCGTGCGAGAAGGCATTCTAAGAGTTGAAGATGAGGCTTACTTCAACTCCGATTCTAATAGTTCGGAAGAGAGGACAGAAGTACACAGTGTATTGTGATGCCTCAAAGGATGGACTTGGGTGTATTTTGATGCAGTCCGGGAAGGTGGTAGCTTATGATCCTTGGCAGTTAAAGAGCAATAAGAAGAACAAACCCATGCATGACCTCGAGTTGGCGGCCATTGTCTTTGCCTTGAAGGCTTGGCGCCACTATTTGTATGGTGAGCAGTTTGAGATATTTTCAGACCATAAGAGTCTGAAGTACATATTTACATAGTGAGATTTCAATATATGGCAATGCAGGTGGATGGAGTATTTGGAGGACTATAATTTCATTTTGTATTACCATCTTGGTAAGGTAAACGTGATAGCTGATGCACTCAGCTGGAAGTCACGGGGAGTCTTGGACAGTATGGCTTCTCTGGAATGTAAGATGCTCGAGACTGGGGCAGTTCAGACTACATTACAGGGGTCAGGCTCAAGGCACGTTGGGGAGTTTGGTAGCTACGCTTTCCCTACTGAGCAAGGTGATTGAGTCCTCGGGGTAGGACATGGAAATATTATCTATCAGGGACCATGTATAATTGGGTACATGTGACGAGTGCTGGGTCATTCATGTAGATGGTAGTCTTCAGTATAGGGGAAGAGTTATGGTTCCCCTGTCTGTGGATCTAAGAGAGGAGATCCTTAGGGAGTTTCATTGCTCCCATTTTGTTGTGCATCCAGATGACACAAAGATGTACCATGATCTTCATTGCCAGTACTACTAGAGCGGGATGAAGTGACACGTTGGAGATTTTATTGGTTAATACCTTACGTGTCAGCAAATCAAGGCTGAGCAACAGAGACCAGCAGGGTTGCTTCAGCCTTTAGAGGTGTCTAAGTGGAAGTGAGAGCACATCATGATGAATTTTTTGACCCACTTGCCATAGACATCGCGGGGGCATGACGCGCTGTGGGTGATAGTGGATCGGCTTATGAAGTTAGTACACTTTTTGGTAGTACAGATGACCTTCTTGTAGGAGGAATTTTGTAGGCTCTACATTCGGGAGATCCCATATCTATAGTATCAGATTGGGATCCCAGGTTTATGACTCAATTTTGGGAGAGTTTTCAGTGGGCTAAGAGGACACAGTTGATAATGAGGAAAACTTTTTATCCCTAGATGGATGGTCACTCAGAGAGGATCACCCAGACTTTTAGAGGACATGCTACAGGCATGCGTCCTTGATCTCAAGGATAGCTGAGAAGAACACTTACCCTTAGTGGAGTTCGCCTACAATAATAGTTATTAGACGAGCATATAGATGACACCCTATAAGACACTTTATGGGAGGCCGTGCCGTTCTCCAATTTGTTGGATGGAGGTTAGAAAGAGACCCTCTACGGGTTTGGACTTGATTAGAGGCACCTCAGAGAAGGTGGACTTGATACGGAATCTTCTTCTCACGGCTTAGAGCTGGTAGAAGAGTTATGCTAATAGACGGCAGTGACCTCTAGAGTTTGAGGTGAGAGATCACGTCTTCTTGAAGGTGATGCCCAAGAGAGGAGTGGTTAGGTTCGGGAAGTGGAAAAAGATGTCACCAAGGTATATAGGGCCCTTTGAGGTACTCGAGAGGGTTGATATAGTTACTTACTAGTTGGCGTTATCGCCAAATTTATCGGGTGTTCAAGTGGTATTCCATGTCTCCATGCTTCGGAAGTACACTCTTGATCCAAAATATGTGGTGGATTGGGGCAAGCTAGTTTTGATGCGGACAAGACCTTCGAGGAGGGACCAGTGTGTAACATGGATAGTCGAGAATAGATTTTGCGAGGTGACACTGTGGTGTGGAGGAGGCGACATGGGAGCATGANTTTGATGCGGACAAGACCTTCGAGGAGGGACCAGTGTGTAACATGGATAGTCGAGAGTAGATTTTGCGAGGTGACACTGTGGTGTGGAGGAGGCGACATGGGAGCATGAGAAGACTATACGTACCACTTACCCGTTCTTGTTCGAGGATGGAGGTACATTCTTGCAGTAATAAGTGTTATATTACTTGTAGCATATGCATGTGGTTAAGTGTGCATGTGTGTAAATTTTAGGAACAAAATTTTTTTTAAGGGGGGAAGAATGTAAAATCTAAGTAAATTTGATTTTTTAGGAAAAAAGACAAAACGGTAATTAGCCACTACGATACAGGTTAAAAACCCAAAATTTTCTACAACTCAAATGACGAAAAGGACCTCGTTGGATTTGTCTAACGAAATCTAGTTATTTAGTCAATTTTCGTTGAATTTTGAGATAGCCAAATTTTTTACATTTTACGAGACGATCGGGTGTCATGTGACCTAAATAAATGAGACTGGGAATTAAATTTCAAAATTTATAAAATAATTTAAAGTTAGTTCAAATAAAAATATTTTGAACTTGAACCGAGATGAAATTTAATTAATTCGGGACGAAATTAGACCCAGAAAAAGAGGATGTGTGGCACAACGAGGGCCAAGTGCTTGGAGAGTATAAGTAGGGGAGAATATCAGATTTTCTCCCCACTTGTTCAGATAGGTTTTCCGAAAATAGAGAGGAGGGAGAGAGAAAGGAGAAAAATCAAAATCTTCAACTTCTCTCTACAATCTACGACTCTATGTTTGTTGAATTGACTCGGGCAAAGAACTAAAGTTCATCTACGTGACGAGGGTCATGCCTATATATCAAAAAGCCCAGATTTTGACGAAGTTCAAAAGAAGGGATTTGGGAAAATCAAGGGCTAAGACTTGATTTGGGTTCTTGAAGGCTTCTACCATTTGTTTTACACTTTAAGAGGTAGGGTTCTTTTCCTAATTTGGTTTATTTCCAACATAGGGTTGAAATATGAAATGGGTAGGGTGTTAGAGATGTAATCCCATGTATAACACTTACTTACTGTTGTTGAAATGTGGAAAATGAGTATAGAAATGGGTAAAATTAATTTAGGCATGAATTTTGTTGTTGAAATTACTTGTTTGTGATTTCTTGAGATATGTGATGAAATTGGGCATATCATGTGTTTACATGATTTGGTGCCTTGTGGATGTTTGATAAAATGCCTTGATGATATAAGCATGTTGTTTGGATGAAATTGAAATATCATGTTTTGATGATGTTGTGTATTGTAATTATATGCCATGATATAATTCACAATTGGAAATGTCAAGTGAGATGAAATGTTATTCATAATGTGCACATGACATATTGAATTCAATATTTGTATTACAATTGTACATTTACATTTGCATTTGCATGGGTAGCATCACATTCGTGGGCATTGACATTAATGTGGGTGTGTATGCATATTTTTGGATCAAACACCATTCTTGGTGATTGAAGCGTGGACTCAGAAAGGTTGGACTTAGGTTCGGCTGTGTTGCACGGTTGCATGAAAAACTTGTGTCAGGTATAGCAAGAAGGGCTAGATTCTTCCTCAGGTACAAGACCCGGTTACTGTTTTATGCACTTCCACCGATGCAAGTTGAAAAAAAGTCTAATAGTGTGCAGAACCGGCGGTGAGATTCCAAAATCTGTGTACCCAACAAAGACACATAGTTTATTTTATAAAATGATCATTGGGCATGTAACATCCATGGCGGTGGCTTGGAATACCCAGATTCATACACAGGACATTGCAAGGGTTGAGGAAGCCAGTGAATGTTTGGGTTAAGTTGCATATGTGAGTCTCATCTCAGAACATGACATAAAATAGATGATCCATTATAAATTGCATATTCTGGAATGTATTATTTGTTGCTTGTTAAATTACATGTGAACATGTCATATGCATCTAGGTTGGGGAGTAGCCTATTTAGGAGATTCCCTATTGAGCGTAGCTCACCATTTATGGGGACAATATTTTAGGTGCAGGACATGCACTAGTGGATGGCTTACACTGGAAGTACTTGTGAGTATTGCATAACCTAACACCATGGAAATAACATCCCTTTCACTGGGATCATAACATCCCCTGGTGTTGTCCCTTATGGGGATGATGTTGAGGCTCCTAGGCCATTTCCTATTGAGACTGAGGTCTAGTCTCTTGAGCCGGCTCCCACCGAGATCGAGGTCCAGACTTCTGAGCTAAGGAGCCCATCTTTATTTTTTGAGTTAACTCATCTTAAGTTTATGAGTTAAAGAACTCATCTTAAGTATATGAGTTGAGAAGCCTATCTTTATGAGCTGAAGAGCTCATTCTTTGTTTTATGAGTAGCAAAGCTCATCTTTTGCTTATGAGCTGAGGAGCTCATCTTTAATTTATGAAGAACAACAATTGATCCGAAACTTTTCATTTATTGCAGTGGATTTTTACAAAAGCAGGATTCTTAGCTATTAAAAGAATTTTTTCAAATGGTCAGTGTTCTAGGAGTGAGGCAAAACTATTCTTTCTTTAGTCTGTAGCTCATGATTCCATTGTTTGATTATTCTGGACATGATGTATGGACCTTTCCAGTTGGGCCCTAGCTTTCCATGAGTGGTGTCTTTCCTTGTAGGGAGGAACTTTTTAAGGACTAGGTCTCCCATCTTGAAGCTCATGTTCCTGACACTCCTATTGTAATATCGTGTTGTTTTTCTCCGATAATCAAGGATGCACTGCAAGGCTTTGTCCCTCTTCTCGTCTAAAAGGTCAAGGTAGACAAGGAGCACCTCATCATTTTGGTCGGAGTTGGTGAGCTCGATCCTTGGGGATGGAATGCCTATTTCCACAAGAGCCACAGCCTCGGTGCCATAGGCCAAGGTGGAAGGTGTTTCTTGAGTGGATGCTCTAGTGCTGGTTCTGTAAGCCCACAGTACTTCTGGTAGATTTTCCACCCATCGGCTTTTTAAGGCTTCTAGCTTAGTCTTCAGAGTTACTTTTATGGGCCCACAGTACTTGCCCATTGACTAAGGGTGAGTAGGTGTAGAGAAGTAATTTTTTATGCCCAGTTTGACACAAAATCCCTTGAATTTGGAATTGTCGGACTGTTTCCTATTATCTTATATGAGTACCCTTAAGATCCCAAATCTGCAGATTATGGACTTCCAAATGAAGTTCTAGTTCTTTTGCTCTATAATATTTGCAAGAGGTTCCACATTAGCTCATTTGGTGAAGTAGTCTACCCCAATTATGAAAAATTTACATTGTCCAATGCTTATTGGGAGGGGTCCGAGTATGTCTAATGCCCATTGTTGGAATGGCTATGGGCTAACCACCGAGGTGAGGATTGTTGATGGCAGATTGGGATGTTGGCATGCAACTAGCATATTTTGTACTTCTTGACCAGCTCTACAGCATCCCTGAGCATCGTGGGCCAGAAGTATCCTTGTCTTAGAGCTTTGCCAGCCAGAATCTGAGCTCCAATGTGTTTTTCACAAATGCCTTCATGGATCTCTCTTAGAATGTAATTTGCCTCCTCATTCCCAACACATCTTAGGGGTGGTGATGAGAAGCCTCTTTTGTATAGATTTCCCTAGAGGATGTTGAATCTAGATGACCTGGCTGCTTTTTTGGAATTTGTTGGAAGTGTCCCATAGGTACTCCATATTTGGATCCATCCAGATCTGTTGTATCTAAACAGGGAACATCTCCTTGACCTCGGAGCCTTGGATGGCTCGACTAGAATAAGTCTATCCANGTTGGAAGTGTCCCATAGGTACTCCATATTTGGATCCATCCAGATCTGTTGTATCTGAACAGGGAACATCTCCTTGACCTCGGAGCCTTGGATGGCTCGACTAGAATAAGTCTATCCAGGTTCTCCTAGGAAGCAGTGGCTAGTTTGGCTAGAGCATCAGCTCGAGAATTTTCTGTTTGGGGGATACGCACGACCTTAACCTATACAAATGTTTTCATCAATTCTTGTACCTTATTTAGGAATAGAGCCATCCTTTCTCCCTTAGCTTCGTATGCTTCATCGATCTGCTTTACTACCAGTTGAGAATCACTATGTATCACGAGCTGCTCTACCTCCATGGAATGGGCTAATCTGAGCCCAAAAATATCGACCTCATACTCTGCTTCATTGTTCAAAGTTTTGAAATCAAATCTGAGGGTCTATCCTATCTAGAGAGGTTAGGATTAATCCAGTGCCACTTCCTTGGGCATTGACTGCTCCATCTACGTAAAATTTTCACGTCGGGAGGTCAGGAACCAGTTGGATTGCCTCTAGGGATGTTTCTTGACCTGTAGTAAATTTTGTGATGAAGGTTGCCAGTATTTGTCCTTTGATAGCAGTTTTGGGCTTGTATTTGATGTCAACTCGTTGAGCAAATAGGCTTGTATCGCCCATTTGACCAGTCTTCCTAATAACTCTAGTTTATGTAAGACCTACTTCATTGGTTGATCTATGGTCACTTTTATCGTGTGAGCTTGGAAATAAGTTCTAAGTGTCCTTGCTGCCGTTATCAAGGCTAGTACCAATTTTTTCATCTTTGGGTATCTTTCCTCTACCCCCACAAAGCTCTGCTCAGTAGTAAACTAGCTACTGAGCTCTTTCCAGCTCCCTAACCAGTGCTGTGTTTGTTGACAAATCAGAAACGACAAGGTACAGGGTGAGTACCTCTCCTTCTCTAGGGCTCACAGGGACCGGGGGTGAGCTGAGGTAATCCTTGAGGGTTTAAATGCTTCCCCATACTACGCATCCCAGTAGAATTTTTTTTCAAAACTTGGAAGAAAGACTGACATTTATCGCTTGACCTGGAGACAAACCGGCTCAAAGCTGCTACTCTCCCTACCAAACTTTGAACCTCTCTTGTGCTTGAGGGTGGTTGCATGTCAATTATAGCTCTGAATTTTTCTAGATTAGCCTCAATACCTCAGCTGCTGACTATAAAGCATAGGAATTTTCCTGCGGAGACCACAAAGTTGCATTTGGTACTTTTTGAGAATCTGAAATGATTCCTCGAGGTGCTTGATATAGAGCTCAACCTTTAAAGACTTCAACAGCATGTCATCAATGTAAACCTCTGTCAATGTCCCAGTCTACTTTTGGAACATACGATTCACCAATTGCTGGTATGTGTCTCATTCCTTAACCTGAACGGTATGACCTAGTAATAGTACGTCCCCTTCTCAATTATGAAGGATGCCTTCTCTTGGTCATTAGGATTCATTCTGATCTGGTTGTACTCTTAGAAAGCATTCATGAAACTAAGTAGTTTATGCCTTGCCATGGCATCTACGATCAAATCGATTCTTGGTAATGGAAAACTATCTTTAAGGCAGGCGTGGTTGAAGTCAGTAAAGTCAATGCAGAGGCACCACTTGCTGTTGGTCTTCTTTACAAGGACCACATTGGCTATCCAAGTTGGATAATCTACCTCCATGGTGGCCTTGGCATGGATGAGTTTGGATATCTCTTTATTTATGGCTTTCTGGCGCTTTGGGGCAAAGCTTCTTCGCTTCTACTTGATGGGCTTGAAGGTTGGATTCACGTTGAGCTTGTGTGTGATGACTGAGGGGTCAATCCCCTATATATCCTCTTGTTTCCATGTGAATACCAACCATATTCTCTCTCAGAAATTGAATAAGAAGGTCCTTGATCTCCTTAAGCATCTTTGACCCCACGTACACCAAGTGTCTTTCTCAGGAAATTAAAAGCATTATTCATACCAAGAACTCAATCAAGTTAATGAATAATCAATCAATTGTATAAAGCAGAAAACTTCACTAAAAATCGTTCAATCAACCTATAATTTCAGGAAAATATAACTTTAAAGCATCAACAAAATAATTGCATAAGCATAAATATACTCAGAGGACATGGTAGGTCTGTAAAAAAATAAAAGAAAGATATAGAAGATGAGATCTAGAATCCTTCTCTCTCAAAAGAAAGAGCCTATATTTATACTAGGGAGGCTAGGGTTGGCCTTGAAACAAATCCTTGCCGAAAAAAGATTACATTTAGGTCAAAACTCGTGCATCAAATCTTGAAGGCGTGTCCCGACATGGGTACCATATTTGCCCAAACTTCGAGCTCAACTTTCGAATTGTTAGAGGCCGATTCACAAAATTTCTATGAAATACACTTTTGTAACTCTTGAATTCTTATTTCCAATGCCTAAACATTAGGTCAACCATACATTTAGGTAAATAGTTATGACCAAAATACTGAAGATGTATAAAAACCATATCTTCTAGAATCCTAATCCAATCCTAAATGAGTTTCTTATTAATTTGAATTCTCACAAGGATTAAATTGTTGTCTTAGCTTCAAATCTTCGTATCTTAATCTTGATCATTCAATTCTTATCAACTTTTCCCTTCTCTATTTGTTTTATCCATTATTTTTTAAAATCAACTAAATTACCTACAAAATAAATCAAACAACTAGAACAAGTAGTAAGTTAGAAAATAAAGTAATCCAATATTCTTTATCTCTTATAATATACAATTAATCAACCATTAAATATATTAAAATAACTCTTTTGATAGCTAATCACAACCTCAACTTGAATATTACTAGTCCTTAGTAATATAGAATCCAAAAAGTAAAAAAAATAAAAATAAAACAACGTAAAAAAATAAAACACAAAAACCCACTTTCGTAGGCCTCACGATACCCCTAGTAGACTAGCTTAGTCTTGTGAAGGTTTTAGTGAAAATACCTACAAACTTCCATTAATCTGTTGATCCCTTGAATTTAACATATAACTTTAATCAAACATAAAGCATCAATATATCTGTAGAAACAAGAATACATTTACACCAAGTCAATTAATAGAATTAAAGGCTATACGATAATATTCACATTTGGATTCCCATTGAAAACTTATGTGTGGTGTGCAAATAACTATGCATAATTAGATGATTAGTCAAGAACAACTCACCTCTTCCACTATCTACTATTAGCTTTGATGCAATCCTCACCAAAGTATACACTCAAGAATAAGTTCATTCTGATTATAGTGACTATGTACGCTCATAATATCATACGTGAGCGAATTTAACATAAACAANTACTATTAGCTTTGATGCAATCCTCACCAAAGTATACACTCAAGAATAAGTTCATTTTGATTATAGTGACTATGTACGCTCATAATATCATACGTGAGCGAATTTAACATAAACAAAAGCAAATGGGTAACTCACATATGTGTCATAAACAATAACTACTATATCAATAAAAAGGACTTGACATATTCTCATGAAAAAAAATCAATACGTGATCAACAAGATAATCATCATTCTCCTCTCTACTCACATAAGTAATGCGTCAAGCAATATAATCAAGATCATACAAGGTTTTCAAATGAAATATATTCATAAATTCAAAACATTATTCCAAGAAAATAATTCATTATACATCCATACTCCTTGGCAAACTTTATTTCATCAATCTTTAGAAGCGCTATTCACAACAATTGCTTCTTTTTTTTTTTTTTAAATGCATACTTGCTTTATTCTTTTCTTTCTTTTTGGAATGCTAGATAAGTTGCATCTTTTTTTAGCCTTCTTTTTCAACTAAACATATATAACTTTTTTTTCCTAGCAAGTAACCAATGTAAATATTCACAAATAAGTAAAATTTCATCTTTCTCCTCAACATCTCTTAACCATCATCAAACCATTATATAAATAATATAGCTCAATCCTGGGATAACCAAGGTAAGGGAAATCACATACATGCTTGGCCTGATTATAATATGTTGTATGAGAATTGAATTTAAATTCAAACAATCTCAATCATGACTTCTAGGAATAAAACTACTTAAGGAATAAGGTTAAGACTCAAATTATATAAAAAATGACCTAAAATCATATCTAGAGCTATTACATAACACACTCTCTACGTAAATAATTCAGAGTCGAGTAATCATTCACAGCATCAGTATCGACCAAAACATATGTAATGAGTATATTCAAAGAATCATATCTGAATGAAATTATTCTTATTGAGTAAATGCCAATTTGAATCCAAAAAATATTGGTTCAAAACTAAAAAGAACATTATAATTCATCTCCATTTATTTGTATCAAATTTCAAGGTAAGGATACTGTTTCCAAATTTCTAATTCATGCATCGTCTCACGTGTACTGATATATGTTTTTTAAAAAGTTCTAATTGGGAATAAAAAATATATGATAGTGAAGTATTGACTAAAATTCTATAACAGACTAAAATATTTACATATTCAAGTTTCCATCACATATATTCTAACTTAATTATTAATCAAGTTATATGCACATAATTCATTGAAATCAACATTTTTTTTTGTTTTTTTTAAAACTATTAAATAGAATAAAATTCAAACAAAGTAGAAATTGTCACAACACTAAACATACACACACTCCTAACTCAAATTCAATTTTGTCCTCAATGTAAAAATAAAAACCATAATGCTTAATAAAAATAATGAATAAAGATCAAAGGGTTATGAATAGTTAGTGTCACAACAACTCTAAAACCTAATAAATAAAGCGTAAATTACACTCAGACTCCTTGAAATTTGTCATTTAATTACCTAGACCCTTTACATTTGACATATTACATCTAGACCCCTTGGGGTTTGTGTGCATGTAACACATAGTCCATTAGTGTATGTAGTTATAACTTCACGATGTCATCATAACATATAAAAATAGTTTACCAACAAAGCCAAATTCTAATTTATTATCGTTAGAGATTCTATAAAAACAAACTAAGCAATATTTTTATATGTTATGATTAGGACAAACTAAGTAAACTAGGACAAACTAAGCAAACTAAGCAACTGGATGTCCTAGTTCCACATCCCTACCCACCAAACTAACATCAACACAATAAAAATAACCACCAGAATTTCCAAAGCCCCTCAATGTCATTTCAAGAATCAAACACAACAACACTAAAATGATAACAAATTGCCATAAGCAATACCTAAATTTTCATGAGCATAGGAACTAATCACATAAGTAAGCTAGTTGTGCAATTCTGTGTATTTGATAGCAGTTCTATGTATGTGTGTGAGCATAGATAATAGGTTGACATGAATAATGCAACTATGTGTACCATTGTTGCACTATTAGTAACACCATCATCACTTTATTTTCTAGTGTTAGAGCCTGATCCAACCTACAAACAACCATTATCAAGTTTTTATTGAAGAAAAATAAAGCATACAGGTAAGCTAAATATGACTGATAAGTTTACATTCACGCCTGAAGTCCATCTCTTTATTTGGCCATTTTTTTTTATCCCAATAAGATCCCTCTGACACGTCCTCTTATTATGGCCATACTCTTTGCAATTTATACATTGAACAACGCATGGTCTTTTAGATTGAATGGATGGTGCATCTTGATCTACCTATCTTCTTCTATTTTTCCCTGGCCTTCTAAGGAGTATTCTTAATGTTGGTGGAGAAAGCTGAGACGGAAAGATGCCACTTAACTAAGGCCATAACTTGACATCAGGAATTGGGTGAATCATGTCACCGTAAGCCTTGAGGTACATATTGTAAAATCCCGGTAGATTTAAACTTTTATGAATAAAGGGTAAAATGGTAAATTGTCACCATGATTCGGGTTGTAAATCTGAAATTTTTTGTAACTCGGATGACAAAACGGACCTCACCGTTGGATTCGTCTCGCGAAATCGAGTTACCACGTCAATTTTCGTCGAATTCTGAGATAGTCAAATTTTTCACGTTTTACGGAGCGATCGGGCTTCGGGTGACCCTGTACACGAATTTTTTTATAAAATTTTAAATTTTGGGCAATAAAATAAGATAAATTGAAATAAAAATATTTTAGATTTAAA
>CAUOFW020002392.1:466888-599561 GCA_963454935.2 Ilex paraguariensis
TTTTTCACCCCAAAACGATTAAATTTTGTCCCGATTTAAGTTTAAAATATTTTTATATAAACTTCTTTTAAATTTTTTGAAATTTTATTTTCGGAGTTCTTTTTGAGGTCACCCGACACCCGGTCACCTAGTAAAACGTGAAAATTTTGACTATCTCAGAATTCAACGAAAATAGACTGGGCAGCTAGATTTCGCGAGATGNTCATTTCTCATAATCGGGGGTAGGTTGGAAATAAACATAATTAGGATGAAAATTCTATCTCTTGAAGCGTAAAACAGTGGTAGAAAAGCCTTCAAGAATACTTCCCCAAGTTCTAACTTTGATTTTTCCAAGACTTTATTTTTGAATCTTTGGTGAAATCCGTCCTTTTTTGTATGGTTGCGTAGCCCTTGTCGCGTAGATGAACTTTAATACTTGGCCCAAAGAATTCTGACAAACAGAACTCTGTAGATCGTAGAGAGAAGATGGAGCTTTCTCTCTTTTTCCTCTCTTCCCTTTCTTCTCTTTCAACGTTAAAACCCAATAGAGAGTTGTGGAGAAAATCAGATTTTTGTATCATATTTATACTCTTTAATGCTTGGTCCACGTCGCGTCAAGCGTTCCCTATTCCCGGGTCCTTTTTCACCCCAAAACGATTAAATTTTGTCCCGATTTAAGTTTAAAATATTTTTATATAAACTTCTTTTAAATTTTTTGAAATTTTATTTTCGGAGTTCTTTTTGAGGTCACCCGACACCCGGTCACCTAGTAAAACGTGAAAATTTTGACAATCTCAGAATTCAACGAAAATAGACTGGGCAGCTAGATTTCGCGAGACGAATCTAACAGTGAGGTCAGTTTTGTCATTCAGTTCTAGAAAAATATGGGTTTTCAACCTGTACTAAAGTGACAATTTATCGTTTTGCCCTTTTTCGCTAAAATTCAAATTTACCCAGGTTTTACATTCTTCTCTCCTTAAAAGAATTTCGTCCCTAAAATTCACACACTCATGCATACTTAATCACATGCATATGCAACAAGTAATACAATACTTATGGTTACAAAAATGTACCTCCATCCTCGAACAAGAACGGATAACTAGTACGTATAGTGTCCTCATGCTCTAATATCGCCTCCCCCACACCTTGGTGCTGCCATATTACCTTCAATAGCTTCACGGTCTTATCTCACAAAACCTGCTCTCAATTATCCATGATGTGCACCGGTTCCTCCTCAAAGGCCCCATCCACATCAACAATCAACTCACCCCAATCCACCACATGTGTCGGATATGGAGTAGATTTCCATAGCATAGAGACATGGAACACTGCATGAACACTTGATAAATTTGGTGGCAACACCAACCGGTAAGTAATTGTACCAACCCTTTCGAGTACTTTGAAGGGCTCGATATACCTCGACGATAGCTTTCCCAGCTTCCTAGACNTTTTGGATAACCTTGGATTGATTTGGGGTTGAAATCATACACAGAAATTTCAGACACTGCTTAGTGTTTGAGCCATAACTTTTTATTGTGACGTCCAAATGATCTGAAATTTTTACAGTAGGTAGTAGACACCTAGGGCTACAAAATTATTTTTATGAAATTTTCTCAATTCCACTTCTAAACAGGTCCANGTTCTTTTTGAGGTCACCCGACACCCGGTCACCTAGTAAAACGTGAAAATTTTGACAATCTCAGAATTCAACGAAAATAGACTGGGCAGCTAGATTTCGCGAGACGNAACCCAATAGAGAGTTGTGGAGAAAATCAGATTTTTGTATCATATTTATACTCTTTAATGCTTGGTCCACGTCGTGTCAAACGTTCCCTATTCCCGGGTCATTTTTCACCCCAAAACGATTAAATTTTGTCCCGATTTAAGTTTAAAATATTTTTATATAAACTTCTTTTAAATTTTTTGAAATTTTATTTTCGGAGTTCTTTTTGAGGTCACCCGACACCCGGTCACCTAGTAAAACGTGAAAATTTTGACTATCTCAGAATTCAANTCATAAGTCGGTCCATTATCACCCACACCGCGTCATGTCCCCGCGATATCCATGGCAAGTGGGTCACAAAATCCATTGTAATGTGCTCCCACTTCCACTCAGCCACCTTCAAAGGCTGGAGCGACCCTACGACTCTCTGGTGCTCAGCCTTGACTTGCTAACATGTGAGACATCGACTAATGAAATCTCCGACATGCCTCTTCATCCCACTCCAATAGTATTGGAGACGAAGATCATGACACATCTTCGTGCCACCTGGATGCATAGTAAAACGAGACTCCTCTTAGATCCATAGACTAGGGAACCACAACCCTTTTCCTGAACTGAAGACTACTATTCGCATGAATAGACTANTTGATCACCCATCAACCAACAAAATACCCATGGATACCGTGTAACTCGATATCATGCCATTATGCCCCATTTATTAGGATCCATAATTTAACAAAATTCGGGCAGAATCTCCTTTTTATGAGGAGCTCTACCTAAAATACAACCTGTGTAATCATACAATATTGACCAAAACGGGTCCATTTATCTATACTNTTGATCACCCATCAACCAACAAAATACCCATGGATACCGTGTAACTCGATATCATGTCATTATGCCCCATTTATTAGGATCCATAATTTAACAAAATTCGGGCAGAATCTCCTTTTTGTGAGGAGCTCTACCTAAAACACAACCTGTGTAATCATACAATATTGACCAAAATGGGTCCATTTATCTATATTCATATAATAACATGCAATTTTACATTAAAAAGAGTCCATATGAGTTCGATTACAATTTTTTTTCCATAGGTTTACATGTCCAAAATCATATTTAGTAAATGTTTTACAAAAGATAGTTTTAAAAGCCACAAGTCGGCTTTCTTCATCCTTGAGTCTGCAAGTGTGAGCCGTCCACCGGTGTATACCCCGCACCTGAAATGTTTCCCATAAAGGGTGAGTCACGCTCAATAGGGTACTTCTTAAAGAGACTACTCCTCAACCTAGATGCATATGAAATGTCACATGCAATTTCAATAACCCACAAAGAATTTTGATCAAGAATATGCAACTCAATGTTGAAATTCAGTAGGTCATGTCATGAAATAAGATGAGACTCACTCATGCAATTCAACTCCAATCTTCACTGACTCCTATCACCCATGCAATGTCATGAGTATCAAATCGGACATTCCAAGCCCTTGCCATTAATATTGCACATCCAATGGACTTTTAAAAATCTTCGAGTCTTTCTTGGTGTGAGTATTTATGGACTTATACTAATGGGCCCCCAACCGACATGGAATTCATGGACTTCCACCAATGAATTTGCGTACATTGACACATTTTGTGGACTAAACCAAGGGAGTACGTATCCTAAACACCGGGTCTCTCACCCCAGGGATAGTCTAGACCTTCTTGCTAACCCCGACCTAATTTATCATGTAAATTGTGTGACTTAATCAAGTCCTCGACCCAACTTTTTCGAGCCCACCCATCATCCACCAAGTGTGGTGTTTGATGCCAACCATGCACACACACCCACAAAATGCGATGTCTCCGTGCATATGCAATATAATGCACAATTTCAAAACAACAATTATGTCTAATATGCCATGAATGTCATATGGACCACTTTAACCACATATCAATATATTCTGTGGAAAATTATGTCTCAAGCATATAATTACCATAATTCATCACAATGTCAATATATCAACGAACATATATCAACATTTTCATTCAACTATTATTTTCCCAAGCATGTTATATATAATCTATGTAATAACACACTTAATTTCACATAGGCATTTAATCAAACACCTTCAAGGCACCAAATCATGTAATCACATAAAATGTCCAAATTCATCACATAACTCAAGAAATCACATTAAGTGATTTTTACATACCCAATTATCAAAACTTCCAAGAACTCACAAGCTAACAATTTCTAATTACCAATTTATACTAGAATTGAATTTATCCATTTTCATTAAATTAGCTATAATAGGCAAGTGTTAAAATACATCAACAACCTACTCATTTCTCATAATCGGGGGTAGGTTGGAAATAAACATAATTAGGATGAAAATCCTATCTCTTGAAGCGTAAAACAGTGGTAGAAAAGCCTTCAAGAATACTTCCCCAAGTTCTAACTTTGATTTTTCCAAGACTTTATTTTTGAATCTTTGGTGAAATCCGTCCTTTTTTGTATGGTTGCGTAGCCCTTGTCGCGTAGATGAACTTTAATACTTGGCCCAAAGAATTCTGACAAACAGAACTCTGTAGATCGTAGAGAGAAGATGGAGCTTTCTCTCTTTTTCCTCTCTTCCCTTTCTTCTCTTTCAACGTTAAAACCCAATAGAGAGTTGTGGAGAAAATCAGATTTTTGTATCATATTTATACTCTTTAATGCTTGGTCCACGTCGTGTCAAACGTTCCCTATTCCCGGGTCCTTTTTCACCCCAAAACGATTAAATTTTGTCCCGATTTAAGTTTAAAATATTTTTATATAAACTTCTTTTAAATTTTTTGAAATTTTATTTTCGGAGTTCTTTTTGAGGTCACCCGACACCCGGTCACCTAGTAAAACGTGAAAATTTTGACTATCTCAGAATTCAACGAAAATAGACTGGGCAGCTAGATTTCGCGAGATGAATCTAACAGTGAGGTCAGTTTTGTCATTCAGTTCTAGAAAAATATGGGTTTTCAACCTGTACTAAAGTGACAATTTATCGTTTTGCCCTTTTTCGCTAAAATTCAAATTTACCCAGGTTTTACATTCTTCTCTCCTTAAAAGAATTTCGTCCCTAAAATTCACACACTCATGCATACTTAATCACATGCATATGCAACAAGTAATACAATACTTATGGTTACAAAAATGTACCTCCATCCTCGAACAAGAACGGATAACTAGTACGTATAGTGTCCTCATGCTCTAATATCGCCTCCCCCACACCTTGGTGCTGCCATATTACCTTCAATAGCTTCACGGTCTTATCTCACAAAACCTGCTCTCAATTATCCATGATGTGCACCGGTTCCTCCTCAAAGGCCCCATCCACATCAACAATCAACTCACCCCAATCCACCACATGTGTCGGATATGGAGTAGATTTCCATAGCATAGAGACATGGAACACTGCATGAACACTTGATAAATTTGGTGGCAACACCAACCGGTAAGTAATTGTACCAACCCTTTCGAGTACTTTGAAGGGCTCGATATACCTCGACGATAGCTTTCCCAGCTTCCTAGACCTAACCACTCCACTCTTAGGCATTACCTTCAAGAAGATGTGATCTCCTACCTCAAACTCTAGAGGTCACCGTCGTCTGTCGGCGTAGCTCTTTTGTCGACTCTAAGCCGTGAGAAGACGTTTTCGTATCAAGTCAACTTTCTCCAAGGTGTCTCTGACCAAGTTCAGACCCGTAGATGGTCTCTCACCAACCTTCGTCTAACAAATTGGAAAACAACAAAGCCTCATAGAGTGTCATCTATATGCTTGCCTGATAATTACTGTTGTAGGCGAACTNTTTTTCACCCCAAAACGATTAAATTTTGTCCCGATTTAAGTTTAAAATATTTTTATATAAACTTCTTTTAAATTTTTTGAAATTTTATTTTCGGAGTTCTTTTTGAGGTCACCCGACACCCGGTCACCTAGTAAAACGTGAAAATTTTGACAATCTCAGAATTCAACGAAAATAGACTGGGCAGCTAGATTTCGCGAGATGAATCTAACAGTGAGGTCAGTTTTGTCATTCAGTTCTAGAAAAATATGGGTTTTCAACCTGTACTAAAGTGACAATTTATCGTTTTGCCCTTTTTCGCTAAAATTCAAATTTACCCAGGTTTTACATTCTTCTCTCCTTAAAAGAATTTCGTCCCTAAAATTCACACACTCATGCATACTTAATCACATGCATATGCAACAAGTAATACAATACTTATGGTTACAAAAATGTACCTCCATCCTCGAACAAGAACGGATAACTAGTACGTATAGTGTCCTCATGCTCTAATATCGCCTCCCCCACACCTTGGTGCTGCCATATTACCTTCAATAGCTTCACGGTCTTATCTCACAAAACCTGCTCTCAATTATCCATGATGTGCACCGGTTCCTCCTCAAAGGCCCCATCCACATCAACAATCAACTCACCCCAATCCACCACATGTGTCGGATATGGAGTAGATTTCCATAGCATAGAGACATGGAACACTGCATGAACACTTGATAAATTTGGTGGCAACACCAACCGGTAAGTAATTGTACCAACCCTTTCGAGTACTTTGAAGGGCTCGATATACCTCGACGATAGCTTTCCCAGCTTCCTAGACCTAACCACTCCACTCTTAGGCATTACCTTCAAGAAGATGTGATCTCCTACCTCAAACTCTAGAGGTCACCGTCGTCTGTCGGCGTAGCTCTTTTGTCGACTCTAAGCCGTGAGAAGATGTTTTCGTATCAAGTCAACTTTCTCCAAGGTGTCTCTGACCAAGTTCAGACCCGTAGATGGTCTCTCACCAACCTTCGTCTAACAAATTGGAAAACAACAAAGCCTCATAGAGTGTCATCTATATGCTTGCCTGATAATTACTGTTGTAGGCGAACTCCACTAAAGGTAAATGCTTTTTTCAGCTACCCTTGAGATCTAGGACACATGCCCGTAGCATGTCCTATAAAGTTTGGATGGGCCTCTCCGACTGACCATTCTTCTGGGGATGAAAAGTTATACTCATCATCAATTGTGTTCCAATAGCCCACTGGAAACTCTCCTAAAAATGAGTCATAAACTTGAGATCCCGATCTGATACTATAGATACGGGCACCCCATACAACCGGACTATCTCCCGTATATACAACTTCTAGAATTCCTCTAGTGCAAAGGTCATCCGAATTGCCAAAAAGTGTGTCGACTTCATAAGTCGGTCCATTATCACCCACACCGCGTCATGTCCCCGCGATATCCATGGCAAGTGGGTCACAAAATCCATTGTAATGTGCTCCCACTTCCACTCAGCCACCTTCAAAGGCTGGAGCGACCCTACGACTCTCTGGTGCTCAGCCTTGACTTGCTAACATGTGAGACATCGACTAATGAAATCTCCGACATGCCTCTTCATCCCACTCCAATAGTATTGGAGACGAAGATCATGGCACATCTTCGTGCCACCTGGATGCATAGTAAAACGAGACTCCTCTTAGATCCATAGACTAGGGAACCACAACCCTTTTACTGAACTGAAGACTACTATTCGCATGAATAGACCAGCCATCGTCACTTGTACCCAATTGTACCCGGTCCTTGATGGATAAAATCTTCGTGTCTTGTCCTTGAGACTCGATCACTCTGCTCAGTAGGGAAGGCGTAGCCACTAAACTCCCCAAAGTACCCTAAGCCTTACTCCTATAATATATCCTGAACTGTCCCACAATCTCAAGCATCTGCCATTCTTGGGAAGCCACACTAGCCAAGACTCCCCGTGACTTTCGATTGAGTAAATCAGTCACCACATTTGCCTTACTGGGATGGTAATGTAAAATGAAGTCATAGTCCTCTAAATACTCCATCTACCTGCATTACCTTATGTTGAGGTCCCATTGTGTGAAGATGTACTTAAGACTTTTGTGGTCCAAATATATCTCAAACTACTGTCCGTATAAATAGTGGCGCCAAGTCTTCAAGGCAAAGACAATAGTCGCCAACTCCATATCATACGTAGGGTAGTTTTGCTCGTGGTTCTTTAACTGCTGAGAACTATAAGCCACCATTCTCCTGGACTGCATCAAAACACACTCAAGTCCATCCTTCGAGGCATCATAATACACTGTGTACCTCTGTCCCTCTTTTGGAACTGTCAAAATTGGAGTTAAAATAAGCCTCTTCTTCAACTCTTGGAATGCACTCTCACACGAGTCATCCCACTGAAACTTGAACTCCTTCTGGGTCAATCTCGTCATAGGTGCAGCTAGTTGAGAGAAGTCCTCAATAAATCTCCTGTAGTACCCTGTCAATCCCAAGAAATTGCGTATCTCAAAGACTAATTTTGGTCTCTTCCAACTCATAATCGCCTCGACCTTATCTAGGTCAACTGACACACCCAAAGCCGACACTATGTGTCCCAAAAAATTCACTTTCGTAATCTAAAATTCTTATTTGCTAAACTTAGCATACAACTGATGATCCATTAAGGTCTGGAGAACAACCCTCAATTGACCCTTATGCTCATCCTCAGACTTGGAGTAGTTCAGAATGTCAACAAAGACCACAACAAAATGATCTAGGTAGGATTAGAACACCCTATGCATGAGATTCATGAATGCCACCGGGGCATTCGTCAATCCTAAAGGCATAACCATGAACTCGAAATTCACATACCGCGTCCTAAACGATGTCTTAGGGATATCTATCTCTCTAATCCTTAACTAATGGTATCCCGTGCGTGGATCTATCTTGGAGTAGACTCGTGCCCCTCTCAGTTGATCAAACAAGTCATCAATCCTTGGTAAAGGGTATTTATTCTTGATAGTAACCCTATTCAACTACCGGTAGTCTATGCATAGCCGAAGGATCTTTTCCTTTTTCTTGGAAAACAACACCAAAGCTCCCTAAGGTGAGGTACTTGGTCTAATGAAGCCCTTATCCATCAATTCTTGCAATTGGATTTTGAGTTCTTGCAACTCCGTAGGTGCCATTCTTTACGATGTCATAGAAATGGGCGATGTACTGAGGTGCAACTCAATTGTGAAGTCTGCATCCCTATGTGGAGGTAATCCCAGTAGTTCGTCCGAAAAAATGTCCTTATACTCACAAACCACCCAAGGTAGACCAAAATCATGTCTCACCACGTCGTTCAGGATAAGGCTTGCTAGGCAACCCATCAACTGCCAGTGCCAACGGGAGTCATACACTAATTGGGGTAAAACATCGTGTTTCTCCCCCTGAAACTTGAAACAAACACTCTGGTGTGTAGGCAGTGACCCTGTTCCGATCATAATCAGTGACAACTCGGTGTGCTGTCAACCAGTCTATCCCAAGGATGACATCAAACTCTGACATGTCCATGACTCTAAGGTTCATAATGAGTAAAATCTCTGAAATCTCTAACTCACAACCCTGACATGTCTGATCAACACTCACCCTAGCTCCTAAGGGAAAGCTTACATGCAATGGCTATTCAAAGGCCACAACCTCTAAGGCTAAGTCCCTCACACATGTTGCAGAAATAAATGAATGAGATACACTAGATTCAAATAATACCCTTGCCCATAAACAAGAGAGTAGAAATGTACATTGAATAATCGACTGATCCGTTGGCTCAGTCTAAGGTGTGATGGGGTAGACACGCCCTTGGGTCCTCGAAGTCCTGGCCTATGAGCCCTGTCCTCGACCCCGACCCCAACCCCAACCCGTCTGGCCTGATTGTAGAGTCCCCACTCATGAAATGGTAGGGGCTTGTGTAGCACTCTAGAACTGATATTGGCTTTCCAGGCCTATGGTGTGGTAGGGAAGAACAAAGTGAGTCTGTGCATGCCCCACCGATGCCTAGGATTGGGATGCTCCATAACTCTAGGATCCTTGCCTCTAAGGACAATCCCGCTTCATGTAATCCCGTTGGTGGCATAAGTAGCAAGTTCTCCGACTTGCCTAATCGGTGGTCCTGAGGTTTCCCCCGCCTTGGTAGGATCGGCCTTGTCCTTGGCTTTGATAACCGCGGCCCTGTCCCTGATGTCCTTACAAAGTCGAAGTCCTTTGCCTTTTCCCCGAACTCGAAGAAGAAGATTGACCCTCTTTCTTCTTATCCTTAGCACCTATTTCCTAAATGCTCCTTGCGTCGTCCACCTCTCGCTCAATGGATATGGCTATCTTGACCATCAAGTCCAAATCCTATAGGCAGCGGCCCACAATGTTTCCCCGAATGGACAATTTCAAACTATCCTTAAACCTCCTTACTTTGGCCATGTTTGTTGCCACGTAATCATCAGTAAAACGAGCTAATTCAATGAACTTAGCCACATATTCCATCAACGTCATGATCCCTTATTCAAATCCATGAACTCTCAGGCTTTCACATGTCAAACAACAGATGGGAAGTACTTGCCCATGAAGAGCTCCTAGAACTCTCCCCATGTCATCGCCTCTAAATTCTTTGAGGCCTTTGCCCAATCCCACCACAGATAGGATTCTCCTTCTAGCTAGAATGCAACTAGCCTTATCTTAGTGGCATTGGAAGCGATCTCCATAGCCTCTAAGATCTTGTCGACTTGCTAGAACCAATGGTCGACCACCATTAGATCCGCCCCTTCCATGAAAGGCGGAGGCTTGTGTGCCTTAAACTTCTAGAGGTTACTGGACCCTCCTTGGCCCATATTGGAGCTAGCTTGTGCAAAGGTAGCCATCATAGTACCAATAGCCTCCATGAAGGCTTGTTGGTCAAGGGCCGATAGTGGTTGGTTGTTGTTCCACCCACTGCCTCGACCACGTCCTCTTCCTCTATTTGCCATCTATACACCTGTCAAATAGCAACAGAGCATTTACTTAGTATCCCAAGAAAGGGATCAAGTTTAAACTTTTGAGATTTCTCTCCTTATCTCACTAGTAGAGCATGTGCCACCAACTAGTAGACATCTACATTCGGAACCATCATGTTCATTCTTTTTTTGACCCCTAAGGTTATGTTCTTTAACCCTAGTGTCACTTTTCCACATATATTTCGCCATGCATATAATTCACATAACACATAACACATAACACATAACATGTAACATTTAAAACACATAACATGTAATGCACAATGAATTCAATGGTCTAAACCCATGCCCCTCAAACCCAGGTAAATCGTATGCCTACGCTCTGATACCAAGCTATGATGCCCCAAAAACTAGGGGTCCTTTGTCAACTCGGGGATACTCATAGATACCGTGTAACTCGATATCACACTGTTATTTCCCATAAAGGGTAAGCCACGCTCAATAGGATACCTCCTAAAGAGGCTACTCCCCAACCTAGAAGCATATGAAACGTCATATGCAATTTCAACAAGCCACAAAGCATTCCGATCAAGAATATGCAACTCAATGTTAGAATTTACTATGTCATGCTATGAAATGAGATGAGACTCACTTATACAACTCACCTGAGCCTTCACTGGCTCCCATCACCCATGCAATGCCATGAGTATAAAATCGGGCATTTTTAAAAATCTTCGATTCTTTTTTGGGGGGCGGGTATTTATGGATTTACACCAACAGGCCCCCAGTCGACACAAAATTTGTGGACTTCTACAAAAGTTCCGCGTACACCTACACACTTTATGGACTAAACTAAAGGAGTGGGTATCCTAAACATTGGGTCTCTCACCTGAGGAATAGTCCAACATTTCTTGCTAAGACCGACCCAATTTGTCATGTAAATCGTGCAACTCAATTGGTTCCTCCACCCAACTTTTTGAGCCCACCCACCATCCACCAAGTGTGGTGTTTGATGCCAACCATGCACACACACCCACAAAATGCGATGTCTCCATGCATATGCAATGTAATGCAAAATTGTAAAACAAAAATCATGTCTAATATGCTATGAATGCCATATGGACCACTTTAACCACATATCAATATATTCCATGGCAAATTATGTCCTAAGCATATAATTACCATAATTCATTACAATATCAATATATTAACAAACATATATCAACATTTTCATTCAACTATTATTTTTCGAAGCATGTTATACATAATCTATGTAATAACACACTTAATTTTACTTAGGCATTTAATCAAATACCTTCAAGGCACCAAATCATGTAATCACATAAAATGCCAAAATTCATCACATAACTCTAGAAATCACATTAAGTGATTTCTACATACCCAATTATCAAAACTTCCAAGAAATCACAAGCTGACAATTTCTAATTACCAATTCATACTAGAATTGAATTTACCCATTTAAATTAAATCAACTACAATAGGAAAGTGTTAAAATACATCTAATAACCTATCCATTTTACATAATCGTCCTAGGTTGGAAATAAACCTAGTTAGAATGAAAACCCTATCTCTTGAAGCGTAAAATAATGGTAAAAAAGTCTTCAAGAATACCTCCCAAGCTCTAACTTTGATTTCTCCAAGATATTTTTTTTGAATCTTCGGTGAAACTATCTTTTTTGGTATGGTTACATAGCCCTCATCGCGTGGATGAACTTTAATACTTGGCTCAAAGGAATCTGATTGATGGAACTCCGTAGATCGTAGAGAGATGGTGGAGCTTTCTCATTTTTTCCTCTCTTCCATCTCTTCTCTTCCAATGTTAAAACCCAGCAGGGATTTGTGGAGAAAATCATTTTTTTCTCCTATTTATACTCTTTAATGCTTGGTCCACGTCGTGCCACGCTCTCCCTATTCCCAGGTTCGTTTTCGCTCCAAAATGATTAAATTTCGTCTCGGTTTAAGTTCAAAATATTTTTATATGAACTTCCTTTAAATTATTTTAAAATTTTCAAAATTTTATTTTTGGGGTCCTTTTTTACGTCACCCTACACCCGGTCACCTCGTAAAATGTAAAAATTTTGACTATTTCAGAATCTAATAAAAATTGTCTGGGCAGTTAGATTTCGTGAGACGAATTCATCGGTGAGTTTAGTTTCATCATCCGAGTTCTAGAAAAATACGAGTTTTCAACCCATACTGAAGTGGCAATTTATTATTTTGCCTTTTTCACTAAAATTCAAATTTACTCGAATTTTACACCAACCCAATTTTTGAATGAATCACTCAAATTGTTTTCACATGGTCCCTTTTCATAGAATTGTCAAAAGCATGCCTTGCCCACATTGAGGTAGACATCCTTAGAAGCCAGGCAAATGGTTCAGGATTCACTTCCTTAATTTTCTCCATGGAATAATTGAAGTCTTTTTGAGTGTACACCCTTACATCCTTCCAGAATAAGCTACTTAGAAGTAACCCCAAGAAGGCTGCCTTAAAATTATTATAAATGTGCCTACAACAGTATCTACTAAAGGCATGTGGCACAATTTTATTAATGGCCTCCTTGCAACCCTACATGCATAAGCATTTTAAAGCATTAGGGAACAATAAGTACAATATTAAACTACAGAAAGAAGTATTAAAAAAAATACCTCCTGTCTATCTGTCATGAAGTTCCATGACTTAACCTGTGGGAACCCATCTAACATTTTACTGAGCCACTCAAAGAAAAAACACCAACTGTCATTTGTCTCTACTTCCAGAACAACAAATGCAATTGGGAACAAATCATTATTTGCATCTAGTCCAACCACTGACAAAAGCACACTTCCATAAGCCCTTTGAAGTGGCATCCATCAAAACCTAAGAAGCCCTACACCCACTCATGAAACCTTCCCTAAGAGAAAAGAATCTAATGAAGATTCTCTTGAAAGATGTAAAAGATGCCAAGTTATCCAACTGGTAATGGATCTTCGCAATGCTACTCAGTTTTGGTTGAGTCACCAAATGAGCATATGCAAGCAACTTTCCATATGAATCGCCATGGTTACCTAGAATCCATTATAGAGCCTTTTTTTCTTGGCCTATACAATTGCATCCTAGAAGGTTGCACTCCATACTTTTTCAACTCTTCCCTCATTCTTGAAATTGTCATGTTAGGATTAGCCCTCAACGTATTCACTAGTTTTTTTTGGCAATCCATGAAGCATTTGCTTCCTTGGGCTTGATATTTCTAACACATCAATGGATAAAGTTATATGTCTTTATCTTGTAGGTAAACATATCAGGTAAAAGAGAAGCATGTATCCTCCAAGGGTATAGCTTAACACCACAGTGTGTTGTTACCCTCTTTTTTTCATTTTTATCTTTGATCAATAGGAATCCTTCTTAAATTACATACTCCCTCAATGCATCTCTAAATGCATTGATGTTTGGGAATAAAATTCCTACTGCAAATTCAAATGTTTCACCTTCCCCGACATTGAATATTTTACCACAAAGTAAAGCATCTAATGTGTCATCCTCAAGCTCATCATCAAAATCTACATGTTGTCCACCCTTGGTATTTGACTCATACTCTAATAGTGGTCCATCATCTGTCACATCATCTGTATCTCTCTCAATATTCCCTAACTCTACATCACTCAAACTAAAATAACTTTCAATGTGCACACATCACCCATCATCATCATTGAATTGTAACTTCTCATCCTCAACCTCAACTTCTTCCTCATCACCATTCCTTCCTTCCTAGAGGGATGGGGATTAGGAACTTGCATAGGTAATGGTCACTGAAATTGAACTTCTTTGATATAAAACTAAATCACTACACACTTGTTGTGTAACTTGAACATCTCAAGGACATTTGCATTAGTTTTTACACCCATTCCTTCAGTAGTCCCTAAACAGAATAAGTCAATTTTATAAAAGTGCTTATGGCAGAGGGAACATCTTTTAAAGCCATGTCAGACATATCACTTAACATGTTCAAAAAGAAGTAGTTCTCAGGGTTAATATTCTTCACAAAAAAAATGATTTGCTAAGTAATGCACAACTAGGTCATGATAGCAAATATTGGCCATCCTATAATCAAACAAATCAAAACAACAATTTCATGACAACAGTTTTTCAGATTATAAACAAATAGTGGAATAAGGAAAAAAAATAATGGATGTAACGGAACAGATATTTCAAAAAAAAAAAAAAAGACCCTGAAGAACAACAATTCTAACAAGAATAGATATTTGAAAAAAACCACTTTCAAAACAGCTCATTTCTGAATAGTTATATTTTTTTAAAAAAATTAACATACTATTAAAACCATGAATTATTTTCTTAAAATCCAAAAAAAAATGATTTAATATGCTTTAACAAAGCCCTAATCATAAAAATTCCTAACCATTAAAACCAAAACTTAAAAAAAAAATAAAAAATTGGGGGAATGAAGCCCTAATTAGTATATAATTTTCAAAAAAAAAAACTGAAACGTATTTAGTACAGTGTTCTCCAAAACCCAAATCCTAATCAGTAGATTTTTCTCAAAAAAAAAAAAAACTGAAAAAAACAAATAATTGGATGAAAACCACAATATCTAGGTTTTTTTGATGGCGTCTATAGTGATTAGATCTCATAAAAAAAGCCCTAACAAATGTACACTCATTAAAAAACCAGAACAATTCTTATTTCACTTATAGTGTATACTGCACTAAAATGAAAAAAAACACTAATTAGTTTGAAGAACCCTTAGTTTTTCCTAAGAAAAATGTGTATCTTTTGTAAAACTCGGGTAAATTTGAATTTTTATGAAAAATGGCAAAATGGTAATTAGCCACTATGGTACGGGTTGAAAACTCGAATCTTTCTTGAACTTAGATGACAAAATGGACCTCACCCTTGGATTCATCTCGTAAAATTTATTTACCCAATCAATTTTCATTGAAATCCGAGACAGTCAGATTTTTACTTTTTATGAGGCGATCAAGTGTCGCAAGACTAAAATAAACACGACCACGAATTAAATTACAAAAAATGAAAAATCATTTAAATTTAGTTCAAATAAAAATATATTGAACTTGAAACGAGAAAAAATTTAATTGATTCAGGACGGAATCAGACATGGGAAAGACGGACGTGTGGCGCAACAAGGACCTAGTATCTAATGGGTATAAATAGGGGAGAAAATATTTTCTCCCCATTACCCATTAGATTTTCGAAAAAAGAGAGAGGAGAGGAGAGGGAAAAATCAAGGATTTTCTACATCTTCTCTCTTGGATCTAGAGCAAACCCCTAGTCAAATTGAATCAAGCCAAGAACCAAAGTTCATTTACGCAACGAGCGCTACTCCTATGTACCAAAAAGTACAGATTTTGACGAATTTAAAAAGATAGAATTTTGGAAATCAAGGGTTAGAGCTTGATTTGGGTTTTGGGAGTTTTTTTACCACTTGTTTTACGCTTCAAGAGGTAGGGTTTCTTTCCTAATTAGGTTTATTTCTAACCTAGGGTTGAAATATGAAATTGGTAGGGTGTTAGAGATGTAATCTCATGTATGTCACATACCTAGGGTAATTTAAATGTGGAAAACAAGTATAAGAATAGTTAAAATCAATTCTAGTATGAATTTGGTTTGTTAAAATTACTTGTTTGTGATTTCTTGAGAAATGTGATGATTTGGGCATATTATGTGCTACATGATTTTATGTCTTGAAGGTGTTTGATGATATGCATATGTGGATTAAGTATGTTATTTACATTGATTGTGTAATAACATGCTTGGAATTTGATGTTGATATATGCATTATGATTTATTGACATTAAGGTTGTTGACAGTGGTTATATGCTTGTGATAATTGACCATGAAAAAATTTTGGTGGATATTTAAGTTGTTCGTATTGTTCTCATGACATATTAAATTGATATTGGAAATGCCATTGTATATCACATTTGCATATACACAGAAAATATCGCAATTGTGGGCATATGACATGAGCGTAGGTGTGTGTGTGCATTTTTTTTGATTAAACACCATTTTTGGTGGATGATACGTGGGTTCAAAAAAGTTGGACTAAGGTTCAACTGATCCGCACGGCTTGCATCGAAAATAGGGTTGGGGTTAGCAAGAAGGGCTAGATTGTCCCTCAGGTACAAGACCCAATGAGTTTGGATACGTACTCCATTGGTATCAAGTCCATAAAGTATGTCGTTATACACAGAGCCGTTGGTGAAAGTCCATAAATATTGTGTCGGTTGGGTACCCATTGGTGTAAGTCTATAAACACCCACCCCAAGAAAGACTCAGAATTTATAAATGGTCATTGGATGTATAACATCAATGGCGGGAGCTTGGAAGGCCCGGATTTATACGCATGACATTGCATGTGTTATGGGAGCCAGTGAAGGCTCGGGTTGAATTGCATGTGACTCTCATCTCATAACAGGGCATGGCATGGAGAATTCCATTATGAATTGCATATTCTTATATGGATTATTTTTTGATTGTTAAATTGCATGTGAGCATTTCATATGCTTCTAGGATGGAGAGTAGCCTCTTTAAGAGATACCCTATTGAGCGTGGCTCACCCTCTATAGAGACAATATTTTAGGTGCGGGACATGCATTGATGGATGACNTTCATATGCTTCTAGGATGGAGAGTAGCCTCTTTAAGAGATACCCTATTGAGCGTGACTCACCCTCTATAGAGACAATATTTTAGGTGCGGGACATGCATTGATGGATGGCTCTCACTTAGGCCCTCATTGATAAAGAAAGGCTGACATGTGAATTTAATCCGGGTTCAAATATGAACCCGGATTATGTGTATATGGCTTATACAAGTTGGTGAGTGTCACTCTCCCTCAAGTTCAAATGCAAGAAATGGGAAAAACCGGGTGTATGTGTATAAAAGTGCTCCCCAAGCATAAAGAGACTTGCTATGTCGTGTTTTACTTGGAATTGGTATCCCAAGGTCGTCTCATCTAGGAAGGAAAGGTAAAATGCTTTGAAAGGTAATTTGTAAAGAAATGACAATTGAAAAATCTTGTGAATTGTGTTTTGGTGAGTTGTGTTTTGGTGAAAATGCAAGAAAACAAGGTTGGCAAATACATAAGAGTCATTCCGGTGGAAATGCCAAATCAACTCAATTCATTCAACATATGGTGTCTCAGTGTTTGATTGATTCGTAGGAAATGAGGTACTAATGTGGAGGTGTTGGGCACAAGCATACACCATGACAAGTCTACGGTATATCAAGAGCTCACAACCACGTCCGCACTCAACCTAGTCAAACCAAACACTTTACACTATGAGGAAGAATTGAAGAGAGTTAATTTCACATACCTAAGAGGAAATTCCCCTTGGATTAGCCAACTAAAAGTCTAGCTACTCATAATCAAAGCAAAAACAAACATAATGTAAAGAGACATGGTAGTGAAATGAAACATGAAACTTGTATTGATGCTAGGAAAAGTTTAAACTACAATAGCAAAGTCATTCATAATAAAAAATACAAAGCTTTAACAGAAAACTCAAATGTGGTAAGTGAAAATGCATAAATACTAAGCTAAGTTTGATTACAACTTGAAATAAATGAGATTAGTGTGCAAGATGTAAGGATTACAAGTAGAATAAAGCTTACTACAATGAAGATGGTAAAGGAAATCTAAAAACCCAACTTTCTCTCTCTAAAACTTCATTTTTTTTTGAAACTTCTCTCTCTAAAAGCTTGTAAATCTGAATTATGGTTTAAGGCCTGTCAAATTTTGTACATCCTTTCTCGTTAGTCTATGAGAACCGAGTTGCAATGAGTGGGAAGAGATTAGACATTTCAACAAGCATGGACAGGCCAACCATGCACCTCTCATGCTTTACAACCACCCCTCTTCTCTCCCTTGCCACTCCCATGCTTTTCTCTTCCTAATCTGAATTTAGGGTGTAAGAGAACATCCTAATGTGTTAAAGATGTCAGGGTATGGTTTGAATGACAAAAGGTGGGCCCCCGGAGTAGGTGGAGTCGTGTGAGCAGGTACCTGACATTTCTGGGCAAAACCTACCGATAGGTTTTTTCCAGTAAGCATTTTCTTCCGGTAGGTTTTTGGCTGGGCTGCGGTAGAAGAATTCCATTGCACTTTTCCTATTGGTAGGATTTGGATCTTCCACCGGTAGGTTTTGACTAACATCTACCAGTAGGTTTTGGTTGACTTCTACTGGTAGGTTTTCTCCTATTTTGGAATGTTATTGGTTTCTTGATTTCCCAAGCCATCCGTTAAGCCTTCACTTCTTCTCCATTGCCTTTAAGCATTTTATGGGAGGCTTAATACATGAACTTGCCTTCTTTTTACCGATAATCACACGAATCTCTATTAAATGTGAGTTTAAAAGCATTTCTCCCAATTTTCACCACAAAAACAAGCATAAATGGATGCAAATGAGATACATGATATCCAATATGTTATGCTCATCACACCCCCTAACTTGAGTTTTGCTAGTCCCTAGCAAACTTTATTTTCAAACTACGTTGCATAAAAACAAACAATTCCATTCATGTTAAACAATTCACCAAGCAACAAAATACTCAAATCATAATGCAATTATGTAAAGAGCTTGGGGCAAAATGGAACAATTAAATGTGGTTCTTTCATTCATAACTTCAAAAGGTTCAGTACAAAGATTTGAAACAAAAACAAGATGGCCTATGATCCTAGAGACTCTTCTACTAGGCTGACAACCACTAAACCACTTATGTGCAACTACCGAAAACAACAAAACCAGAGTGATCTCTCTTCTCCTCTTCATCATCACCTGACTCTTCATCATCACCCTCATTGTCATCACCCTCCTCGTCGCCGAAATCCTCATCATCAGACTCCTCCACCTCTACAACAGTAGAACCCATGGGGGCAAATATGGATGGCTGGGAAGTGGAAAGTGGAGGCACATCGGGGATAGGCTCTCCTGGGAAAGTCCTCTCAAATATCCTGGTGACCATCAATGAGAGACGCTACATGGTCTCAATGAGGTCATCTAGCCTTTCCTCTATTGCGTTACGACACAGAGGGACTGTGCAAGGCAGAGTAGTAGTGGATGGCCCGACTATGGAAGGTCCAACAGTGGAGGGTCCTACTATAAATGGCTCGACTTTCATTGCCCTTGCCCTCTCTTCCCTCTAAGCCGCCCCTCCAGTCATTGTCGACCTCATCATACTGCTAGACTTGCCAATGGCTCCGAACTCCAGAGGGAGGATCACATCTGTGGGGCTGTGGTTGACTTTGATATGGCAGAATATCTGTGTGACAAGGTGGGCATATGGGAGATTCAATTTCGGCTTACTAGCCTGGGCGTACTCCTTCATGAACTTCCAAATCATGAGAGCTATATCCATCCTCTTCCCCATTATGAAGGTATGAATGAGGGCTAGCTTCTCTTCCCCCGGAGTCTTTTTCACACCCCGAGGTAGCAAGTTATAGTGTAAAACCTTGTTCATCACCCCGTATGAATAATTGAGTTCCCTAACTTGGATTTTTCCCTTAAATTGCATTGGGTCCTCAAACATTAAGTGCACGTATTCTAGAAGTGATTGCCTCCTTGAGTGTTGCAAGGGTAGACTGGGACATTTGGGGGAGGTCTCTGATATTGCAAAGCGTCCGCAATCACCCCCAGTGTAATCTCTATTTCCTTCCCCCTCACATTTTTCTTAAGCAAAAATATGTCATCATCCACCACCTTCAACTTCTGATAGAACTCCCTACGCATGGGAAAGACATATCCCATAGGCTCAAACCAGATGTCAATTCACTCAGACCACTTCATCATTTGGCCCGAGGGTGGGCCTATCCACATGTTGCTCGCATGTCACATATTTCTCCTCTATGTTCTTCATGAGAGTGTCATTCTTTTCCTTTTTTTGTCTTTCCCCAACACTGTGNGTCAATTCACTCAGACCACTTCATCATTTGGCCCGAGGGTGGGCCTATCCACATGTCGCTCGCATGTCACATATTTCTCCTCTATGTTCTTCATGAGAGTGTCATTCTTTTGCTTTTTTTGTCTTTCCCCAACACTGTGGCCTGCCATCGTTCTCTTGCGGGATCCCGTTCCTAGGAGTGGTGGAGACATCGGCCTTGTTTGCTTTGTTTATGCCATGAAAACAAAAATGCCCCTAGGGCCACAAATGGCAACACCAAACGCCAAATCTCATCAACAAGATCAAATGAAACGTGAGAATACTTATCCAATTGAGCCATTGCTTCGANCACTGTGGCCTGCCATCGTTCTCTTGCGGGATCCCGTTCCTAGGAGTGGTGGAGACATCGGCCTTGTTTGCTTTGTTTATGCCATGAAAACAAAAATGCCCCTAGGGCCACAAATGGCAACACCAAACGCCAAAGCTCATCAACAAGATCAAATGAAACGTGAGAATACTTATCCAATTGAGCCATTGCTTCGAATTCCACGCCTTGGGTGAGAATCTAGGTCTTTGATGGATTTGGAGAATTTTGTGGAGGAAATAAGGGTTTTGGTGGGATAAATTTGAGGAAATGTAAAGTAATCACAGTGAAATTCAAATTTGGGAAGGTTAATTGGGAGATTTGTTGAGTGGGTAGAGATTCTCTGAGGATTTGAAAGGTTTTGAGGGATAGAAGAGGTTTTCTAAGGATGAGAGTGATTAAACCTAATTATTATATAAATTAAACTCGTTAAATAATTCAAATTGGTAAGATAAAATAACTAAAACTATCAATTAGGGTTTGTGCATAAACAAGGATTTTATGTGTATTATGTCTGAAATTTCAGGGTTTAATGCAGAATTAACAGAAAATATAAGGAACAATGCGCCAAAGCTTACAAGAGTAAAGGACCAAAGTGTAATTCACACAAAGGAAGATTTAGCACTCAAGAAGATCATGATCCAACAAGGCTCCACCGTCTGGACGGTGGAGGGGTGTCCAGACAGTGGTCCAAAATTGGCTCATGCAAATCCTCCACCTCCTACTTCCTGTAGACTATATATATGCATGACATCCTTCTTCTTAACTTGGTCGGGCATAGAGAGCACTCCAAAGAGAGAATTCCAAAGAAAGAAAAGAAAGAGAAAAAGAAAGAGAGAAAAGAAGAAATCAGACACAAATTCGGTCCGTCATACACTCCAACCAAACTCTATATTTCTACATTTTTGCGTTATCTGTCTATTTGGATAGTTGAACTGTTGCCACCTTTGTGTCTTAATTGATATTATGAATGGTTGTATTTCATTTGTTCCTTGTGAAAGAATTATCCAAGTCTGTATTATATTTATTGTTGTAATGAAAGCTATCCACACTCCTTGCTTGTTTGTAGTAATAGGGTATAAGTAGTTACTTATATCCTCCAGTGAGAGGTAAACATATGTATAATATTGGTTAACTTTTGGAAATGCTGATGTTTTATTCATATATATATATATATACACACACACACATATGTATTATACACTTCATGCATGATATAATGATGTATGTAATTTCGGTGTTGTACCTGGAATTATGTCATCAGTGATTCATCAACCTGCCAGTTAAATATCTACGGTGTTCCATCGGTATGGCTTGTCCTCCACCGGAACGCTAAGGATGTTTTACTGATACATGGTACAAAACCTAAATGATCCTCATGAATGACTTATCCTTCTGGGTTATTAGGGTTGTTTAACTACTATACAAAACTATCAGATTAATAACCTTAGTGATCCTCATGAATGGTTTGTTCTTTTGGATACTAAGGTCGTTTAGCTGGTATACATAATAATATTGACAGTCAAATATCTACGGTATTCCATCGGTATGGCTTGTCCTCCACCAGAACGCTAAGAATGTTTTACTGGTACATATAAAAAGATGACCAATTGAGTAATTCAAGTATTCCTCATGAATGGTTTGTCCTTCTGGTTTACTCGAATTAGTCAATTGACAAATATATAACCATCTAACCTAAGAAGTTGTTTTGATGTGATATATTAATACCACCAACTAACCTAAGAAGTTGTTGTGTTATGGTTTATTATGTACGCACTTACTATCATGGGATCAATTGAGTAATTCAAGTATTTCTCGTGAATGGCTTGTCCTTCTGGTTTGCTTGGATTAATTAATTGTCATGGATACCACCAGCTAACCTAAGAAGTTGTTGTTTTATATACATCAGACCTACCAGTTGACTTGCCAGTAACATGGAAGTTAATTGCTATAAGATAGCATTCCAGTATTTGACCAATATAAAACATATGAGATCCTTAAACTGAAGGATACTATTTATATTACTGTCTTTACACAATCTATTTGCAAACATACATTTAATTAGACTAGTTATCAATCTAAGCTCACATCACAAGCTATCTTATGCTATCTTAGTTTAAACAACCACTTCCCTATTTTTATTTTATTTCCTAATTATTAAAACTCTTCGTGGGATCGATACTTGGACTCAAACCGAGAAAACTATAATTCGACCACTTATATTAATCAGATCGTGACATAGGTTAAATTAGAGAAGAGTAAAACCTATTGGTACAATGATCAAAATCTACCGGTAGGTTTTGTGCACTAGAAAATTTCTACTGGTAGGTTTCAACTTTTTTCAAAAATTTTCCTATGTTCTACACCTCACCTCCACTTCAAGTTTATTAAACTCCCACACATTCTAATGACCAATTTACACCCTCAACTTCACAAAAAAACCTGAATCGTGCTAGTGAACCACAATTGAGTGACCATGTCTGATTAGCATAAAATATTGCACGTCATGTACACATTTGCACCCTTTTTATACTTGTTTTTCTGGTGAAATGGGAGGACTTGCAATACTTCTACAATTAATGAGGTTTTAGTGTGTTTGCAGGCAAAGAGTTGGAAATCCCGGTGAGTTAAGTCCCCTTGAACTTTTGTCTACTAGAGTAAAACCTACCGGTTGGTTTTGCTGAAAAAATGCCTAAACTCTACAACTCAACTCCAACTTCTTATGGGTGCCAACCTACACTTCTCCCACACCTACCCTGACATGTTCCATATACAACCATGCCATTTCTTTCACAAAGGCTTACTTGGAAGAAGAAGCATGGAAGAAGAGGAGAGAGAAGGCGAGAGGTTAACAAAGTGGCAGGGGATTGCAAGCATGTCAGCACCTTACTTGTGCAGGCTTCCAAACAGCCCCAAATCATTGAAACTCTGTAGCATATAGACCATGGAGCTCCATGGACAAATTTTTAATGAGGGGCTAACACTCACAAAACATAGTTCAACACTTTTAGAGGGAGAAGCTCCCAAGGTAGAAGACATAGTTTTAGAGAAAGAAAGCATAGATTTTTGTAATTTCTTTACCCATTTCACTTGTAACAAGCTGTAATACTCTTTTAATCTTTGTTTCTTGCATTGTAAGCTCCTTTATTTCAAGTGTAATAAAGTTTAATCCATTGTTCTTGCACTTTCACATTTTCTGCTGGGTATGCTCTACAACTTCTTCATTTTGGTATGAAATGAATTTCTCTTTGTAGCTTACTTCTTCATAGCTTTAATATATGTTCTAAGTTTCATTCTCAACTCATTTTCATTTCCATTTCTTCTATATGTCTCTCTATATCATGAGTGCTTTTACTTCAACCTTGAGTAGCTAAGCTTTATGTTGGCTAATCCAAATAGAACTTCCTCTTGGGTATGCTAAATCAACTCTTCTCCATTCTACCTTGTATTGTAAAGTTCTTGGTTTGATTAGGTTGAGTGCGGACGTGGTTGTGAGCTCTTGATACACCATAAACTTGTCACGAGGTATGCTTGGGCCTACATTCCACATTAGTCCCTCACTTTCTACGAATCAATCAAACACCTAGGCACCATTGGTTGAATGTTTTGAGTTGATTTGGCATTCCCATTGGAATGACCTCTTCGAATTAGCCAACCTTGTTTTTATTGTATTTCTATAACCAATCTTCACTCACCAAAACTCAATCTCAAAAGATTTTACACTTTTCGTTTTTACCAAATCACCTTCACACAATTCACCTTTCTTCCTTAAGGAGACAACCTAGGAATACCATTCCAAGTAAAAGACGACACTCGAAAGTCTCTCTACACTTGGGGGGCACTTTTGTACACATGCACACATTCCATTTCTTGCATGATATCCGAGGGAGAATGACACTCACCTAATCGTATAAGCCACATAAACATTACTAGAATTATGGTCGGAGATTTGGGTTGACAGAATAAGTCAAGCATTTTTGGTGCCATTGTTGAGGAAGGCAAAGCGTTGAATTAAAAAGGAGATTTTGGACAACGGAGGTAAGTCCCGTGAATTCTCATCATGGGCCGAGGTACGTTGTTCCTTGTATATACTTTTGTTTACTTGTCTTTTCATTCATAGATATTGTTTTGTATGTGGGGACGGGACGACCAAAATTGATTGGTTAGAAGACCCTTAGGCCCCAACATGAATATTGACCAAGACCCACCCAAGGATGCCTGTGATAAATTTGAGGATGTTGGTGCTAATGTCCCAAGGGGAGGAGGAGTGCAAGACCCTAGAATTCCAAACCCTAGAATGCATTTCCCTTCTAGGAATGAAGGAAATAATATCCTAATTGATCCTCCGGCAAGGTCAATGCAGGATTATCTCCAATTGACTTGAAGCACCACTCCCTCTTGCATACTTCTCCTGATCCAAGCTCATCCCTTCCTAGTCAAGCCTGGAATGTTACGACTATTTTCTCAATTCCATTGAATTGAAAGAGAGCACATTAAGGAATTTGAGGAAATAGTTGCAACCTTCCTCACTAATCATGTCATGGAAGACATAGCTTGCCTAAAATTGTTTCCCTTTTCCCTTTAAGACAAAGCCAAAACGTGGTTGAATTCCTTGAAGCCTCGATCCATAATCTCTTGGACACAAATGCTTTCCAAGTTTTTAAAAAAATTATTTTCGGTGCCTAAAACCACCGCTCTTAAAAAGCAAATTCAAAACTTTTTAGAAAAGCCCAATGAGAAATTTTATCAATGTTGGGATCGCTACAAGGAATTGCTACAATACATTCCACATCATGGTTTTCAATCATGAAAATTTGTGAGTTTCTTCTATGAAAAGATTGCACAAGGCCATCGACAATTCATAGATATGATGTGCAATGGGGAGTTTTTAAACAAGGATCCCGATGAGACCCTAGATTACTTTAGTACATTTGCACAAAATACCCAATCTTAGGATATCACGGATCTCACCGATGTACCAAGGTCTTCTCTGGGTAGTAATCAGCCAAGCGGGAGAGTGATGTATGATTTAAGGGACTAGGAGGACTCATTTTCCAAAATCACCAAATTATCTCAAAAAGTGGAAAGTCTAGAGGTCAATAGGAGACATGAAGTGTCTAACATTTCCAAGACCGAGGAGGGTTTCTTAGTTTGTGAGAGTGTGGAGCATTCCATATCGGAGTGCCCTAACATTCTGGCACTCAAGGAAGTCTACCATAAACAAGTCAATGCCTTCAATCAAAGTAGGAAATCATTCTCCCTGCACTCTAACACTTACAATTCGGGTTAAGCAAAATCAATATCACAGCTAAGGTCAATGGTCTAGCTCTCAATACCCCCGGTCCAATCTGCAAGGTATTCATAAAACTCACCTCCACAATGTTTTTCCCAAAGTCCACCTCCACAAAGTTATGGTTAACAAGGACTATCCAATCCTTCCACCTACCAACCATCTCATAAAAAGAACTTAGAGGATGTGGTGCACCAATTCATACAAAGCCAAACCACCATCAACAACCAAACCGTCACTACCTTCAATGATATTCAGACCCAAATCACAAAATTGACCAATGCCATAGGGTCGACCCAACAAGAGAAAGAAAAATTTTACACTCAACCTCAGGAGATCCCTAAAGGCCAACATGTGATTGAGTCGTTCGAGCCCACTAAAGAGAGTTGTGAGCAACTCAAGGCGGTCACGACCCTAAGGAGTGGGAAACAAATTGACAAAACTATTATGCCAAAATTCTCACCCAATACCACATTGATAAAAGATAAAGAGACTATGGGTGACTCTAAGGGGGGTGAGTTAAGTGAGAAAGAAAACATTGTTGATGAAATGTGCATGAATGTCCCATTCCGACCCCNAGTTAAGTGAGAAAGAAAACATTGTTGATGAAATGTGCATGAATGTCCCATTCCGCTTTTCCCAATCGTTTGAAGCCACCCATGAAGTTGGCTAATTATTCTGACATTATTAAGATGTTCAAGCAGGTTAAGATCAATATCCTGCTCCTCAATGCCATAAAACAAATCCCTTCATGCGCTAAGATTTTGAAGAATTTGTGCACCATGAAAAGAAAGTTGAATGTGCACAAGAAGGCATTCCTCATTGAGCAAGCGAGCTCAATCTTGAGTACAAAGACACCACCAAAGTTCAAGGACCCCAGAAGCCCTACCATTGCCATCTCAATAGAGAATTGCCAGGTGGAGCAAGCACTTTTTGATTTAGGGGAAAGTGTCAACCTCTTACCCTATTCAGTGTATCATCAACTCCAATTTGAAGAATTGAAGCCAACTTCAATCACTCTTCAGTTGGCGGATCGTAGCATTAGAACACCAAGGAGAGTAGTTGGGGATATCTTAGTCCAAGTTGATAATTTCTATTTTTCTATTGATTTTATTGTACTTGACACTCATCCAGTTGTTAATACTAGTTCACAAATTCCCATCATATTAGGTAGACATGTTCTTGCTACATATAATGTTGTGATTAATTATAGAAACGGTCTAATGAAGCTTGCATTCAGGAATATGATGATGGACCTCAATGTATTCAATCTATGCAAACAACTGAGGGACGATGAGGAAGTGCATGAAGTCAATAGGATTGATACATTGGTGGAGGTTCACTTGGAGCTATTGAGCATGGTAAAATTGGGGGAGGAGGGGATTGTTGATCAAGAGGAGCCAGAAAGTTTACAAAGGGTAGAAAAATGGACCCCTACATTTGAGAGACTTCCTTTGCAAGAGAAAAAGATCTTCCCTTCAACTATGCAAAATTCCATCTTGGAGTTGAAGCCAGTACCATCCAACCTCAAATACGCATTCTTGGGGGAGAATGAGACTTTCCCGGTGATGATAAGATCAACTTTGGAGGCAAATCAAGACAAAGATCTATTGAAAGTGTAGAGGAGGCACAAGGAAGCAATTGGTTGGACAATTGCCGACATCAAGGGTATAAGCCCCCTCATTTTCACACACCGCATCTACCTTGAAGAAGACTCCAAGCCATCTTGATAACCACAAAGAAGGTTGAATCCAATTATAAAGGATGTGGTGAGAGACGAGGTACTCAAACTACTTGATGTGGGCATCATCATTCCAATTGCCACAGTAAAAGGGTTAGCCCACTCAAGTAGTGCCAAAGAAATCGGGGGTTATGGTGGTTACAAATGAGGAAAATGAATTGATTCTGACAAGAGTAGTCACCAGATGGAGAGTGTGTATTGACAATCAGAAGCTCAAGTTTTGCACAAGAAAGGACCATTTCTCATTGCCATTCTTCGACCAAATATTGGAAAGAGTAGCCGGACACTTGTTCTATTGCTTCTTGGATACTCTAACTATAATCAAATTGAGATCACATTGGAGGATCAAGAAAAGACCACCTTCACTTGCCCCTTCAGTACCTTTGCCTACCGACGCATGTCATTTGGGTTGTATAATGTTCCAGGGACTTTTCAAAGATACATGATGAAAATTTTCAGTGATATAGTGGAAAATGTTATGGAAGTCTTCATGGATGACTTTTCTGTATTTGGGGATTCACTTGAGGGTTATTTGGAGAACTTAGAGAGAGTACTTGAGAGATGTGAGGAGAAGAACTAGGTCTTCAACTGGGAGAAGTGCTACTTTATGGTGACACAAGGAATAGTGCTCGGGCATATCATTTCTACAAAGGGGATCAAAGTTGATAAATCAAAAGTTGAAGTCATTTCCAACCTCCCCACACCAAAGGTCATCAAAGATTTCAAGTTGTTTCTTGGTCATGCCGGCTTTTACTGTCATTTTATAAAAGATTTTAGTGCATTGGCTAAGCCCTTGACCAATTTAATTTCAAAAGGTGTCCCATTTGTGTTGTCACATGATTATGAGGAATTGTTTAAAAAACTAAAAAATATGCTCACTTCACCTCCGATCATGCAACCACCCAAGTGGGATTTACCATTTGAGCTTATGTGCAACGCAAGTGACTACGCGGTTGGCGCAATGTTCGGTCAAAGGGAAGACAAGAAACCTTATGTAATATACTATGCTAGTAAAACTCTTAATGAAGCACAAATGAATTACACCACCATTGAGAAAGAGTTGCTAGTTGTAGTATTTGCATTGGATAAATTTCGGTCTTATATCATTGGTTCACCTATAGCAGTCTATACCGATCACTCTGCTTTGAAGTATCTTTTGTCTAAGCAGGATGCAAAACTGAGACACATTAGGTGGATCCTCCTACTCCAAGAGTTCAACTTGACAATTAAAGACAGAAAGGGAGAGGAGAACGTGGTGGCAAACCTTTTATCCTGACTTGTGGTTCAAGATGTCAATGAGCATATTCCAATTCCTGACTCTTTTCTTGATAAGCATTTACTTTCTATTCATTTTGTTTGTCCTTGATATGCTGACATTTGCAATTATCTTGCTACATGACAAATGCCACTGCATTGGAGCCTGGAGGATAGACGGAGGTTTATGGTGGATGTGAAGTACTTCTACTTCGACAACCTATACTTGTTCAAGTATTGCCCAGATCAAGTGATGAGAAGATGCGTACCAAAAAATAAACAATAGGAAGTCCTTGCATTCTGCCATTCAGAGGCTTGCAGTGGCCATTTCTCTTCAAAGAAGACCATGGCAAAGGTTTTACAATCTGGTTTCTATTGGTCCTATTTAATCAAAGACTATGTTTCATTTTGTAAAGAATGCAAGAGGTGCCAAAGATTGGGTAGCATGATGCCCCTCTCCCCTATGCTTGTTATCGAGATATTTGACTGTTTGAGCATCAATTTTATGGGTCCCTTCCCCATGTCTTTTGGCTATCTATACATATTACTGGCAGTGGACTATGTGTCCAAATGGGTGGAAGCTATCCAAACCAAGACCAATGATCACCAAGTTGTGGTCAAGTTTCTCAAAGAAAATATTTTTTTCGAGGTTTGGGATGCCTAGTGCAATGATAAGTGACGGTGGTTCTCATTTTTATAATAGGTCATTTGCATCTTTAATGCATACGTGTGGCATCACACACAAAGTGTCCACCACATATCACCCACAGACCAATAGTCAAGTCGAGTTGGCCAATAGGGAGATCAAGAACATCCTAGAGAAAATGGTGAACCCTAATAGGAAGGATTGGCCACTTAGGTTGACCGATGCCCTATGGGCTTACCACACTGCTTACCAGACTATTCTAGGTATATCACCTTATAGACCAATTTATGGCAAGGCTTGCCATTTGCTTGTTGAAATGGAGCACAAAGCTTATTGGGCCATCAAAACCTTGAACTTCAACTTGAGAATGGCTGGAGAGAATAGGAAATTAGAGATGACTGAATTAGAAGAGATTCGAAGATATGCAGAAAGCTCAAAAATTTCAAAAGAAAGGGCTAATATTTTTCATCACAAATCCATTTTAGGAAAGACATTTGAGCTCGGACAAAAAGTGCTCTTGTAAAACTCTTGTCTCTCTATCTTTCAAGGGAAACTATGATCTTGTTGGGATGACCCCTATCTTGTCATGATGGTCTGACCTAATGGAGCCATGAAAATCACCAACCCCAAGGATGGCAAGACATTCGAGGTCAATGGTCAAAAGGTGGAGAAGGAGTTGGTGGATCCGGTTTATCCGGACCTTCTGTTAGGAATAAGTGTTCAAAGTAGCTTTCTTTTATCCTTTTTAATTGCCAGATCATTTGTTACTTACTTTATCTTTGCAATAACCATGCACACACCGACACCCATGTTAATGCCCATGAATATGATGCTTCCTGTGCATATGCAAATGTAATGTTCAAATGCAAATCTCAAATCATGTTCAATATGTTATGAGCACATTATGAACAATATTTCATCTCAACCAACGTTCCCAATTGTCAATTATATCATAAGCATATAATTACAATTTACAATCTCATCAAAACATGTTATATCAATTTCATTCAAATAACATGCTCATATTATTCAAAGCATTTTATCAAACACCCACAAGACACAAAATCATGTAAAAACATAATATGTCTAATTCATCACATTTCTCATAAAATTACCAAATAAGCAATTTCAACAACCCAATTCATGCAAGAATTGATTTTAACCATTCTTAAACCCACTTTCTACATTTCAATCACAATGGGTATGTGTTGTAAAAACCCAGAAAATTTGAACTTTTTCAAAAAAAAAAAGGGCAAAATGGTAATTTGTCATTATAATGCGGGTTTAAAATTAGTATTTTTTTAGAGCTTGGATAACGCAACGTACCTCACTGTTGGAATCATATCGCAAAATCGAGCTTCCATGTCAACTTTCATCAAATTTTAAAATAGTCAAATTTTACACATTTTACGAGACAATTGGGTAACGAATGACCTCACAAAGGTCCCCAAAAATGAAATTTATAAAATTTTATTATAATTAGATAAAATTTCAAATAAAATTAATTTGAATTGAAATCAGAAATTAATTAAGTCGTTTTGGGTTAAAAAACGAACCCGAAAGTAATAAACGTGCAGAGCTGTGTGAACCGCGCAATTAAAAATTATAAATAGGGGCTAAATATCTGAAAAATCAGATATTTTCACCCCATTTGGCCGGTTGAATCAGACATCGAAGAGAGAAAAGGGAGAGAAGAGAGAGAGCCTAAAATTTTACCTTTTTTCTTAGGATCCATGGAGTTCCGTCGGTTGGAACCCTTCGAACCAAGAGTTAAAGTTGATCACCGCGATGAGGGGTACGTCTATGTAACAAGAAAGACGAATTTCACCGAAGTTTCAAAGACGAGATTTTGAAAAAAATCAAAGGTTTGGACTTGGGAAGTATTCTTGAGGTTCTCTACACTTCTCTTCACACTCCAAGAGGTAGGGTTTCCTCCTATTTTTTACTATTTCTATCCTATGATGTTCATATGGAAGGGGGTGGATATGTAGAATATGCATACCACTTGTTTATTGTTATAAAAATGAGGAAAAGGGTGTAGAAATGACTTAAGTCAACTTCTAGCTTGAATTTGATATGTGGAAATGCTTGTGAAATTCCATGAAAATTGGTTTATGTGGGCATGTTACATGTTTATATTATGTCGTGTGATTAAGTATGATTGGCATGAGATTGTGCAATGCCATACTTGAGCTTTGTGTTGGGAATAAATGTTGATATATGCTAGTTGATGTGTTGACATGATAATGAATTTTGGTGATTATATGCATGTGATATAAATTGTCATGGAATATGTGGACATGTGGTTTAATTGCTCATTTGGCATTATTGCATTTTGGGCATGGTGTTTGCATCACATTCATGGGCTTTAGGCATGAGTGTGGGTGCATGGTTTATATCAAACAAAATACTTGGTGCTTGATAGGTGGGTTCAGGAAAGTTGGATTGAGGATCCGATTGAGTCGCACGGTTACATGCATGAAAAAACTTGTGTCGAGTATAGCAAGAAGGGCTAGACACTCCCTCGGGTGAAAAGCCGGGCTACTTGGTTCATACACTCCTTTGAGGTGAAATTCTAAAAAAGTGTAATGGCGTACAGAGTCAGCGGTGTGATTCCAAAATTCGATACCCAACAAAAACACATGGTTTTGTTATATAAATGTTCATTTGATGGGAGACATCCAACAGTGAAATGATTTTCAAAACACGTGAATTGTATTTCAAAAGATCATTGGATGTGTTTCACCAATGATAGATTTGTGACATATGTGCATCGCATTGTGTTGTGGGAGTCGGTGTGGACTTGGGTTAAGGTGCATGAGTGAGTCTCATCTCATTTCATGGCATGGCATTACGATTCTTCAAAATTGAATTGCATGTTCTTGTTGGAATGGGAAATGATGGTTAAGTGTTGCACATAAATATTGCATATGCATCTAGGGAGGGAGTAACCTCTGTAGGAAATATTCTACTAGGTGTTGGTTCACCCTACATGGGAACACATTTCAGGTGCGGGGTTCGTGCCGGTGGAGGATTCGCATTCAAGGCCTCAAGTGTGAAGGTAGGCCGACTTGTGCCCTTTAACCTTGAATGTAGTAATGCTTTGATAAAAGTATGTTTTGGGCATGTAAATTTATGTAAATAAATTGTAATGTACTTGTGTGAATGAGATCTTATGTAGAAAACTTCATTATATATGTTATGGATCAAAATGAGATGGTTTGGAATAGTTTTAAAATGGAAAACAAGCGAAACAGGTAAAGGAGGGCAAAGTGTACTGGTATTGTGTACAGGTACAGTTTGTTCAGAGGGCAGAGAGTACCGATATTGTATGTGTAGAAGGAAAAATGTACCAGTATTGTGTACCGGTACTGTCTGTCCAGAAGGCAAATCGTACCGGTACTGTGTACCGGTACTGTCTCTTAAAATTTGAAATTTTAAAACTAAACTGTTGTGTTCTTGGTCTTTGATTCCTTTGGTTCCAAAGATGTAATTGGACAATAAAGAGGCATGAATTGTGATAATTTGAACCACGGTTGTATTAAACGACAAAACATACATGGGTTACATGTGTGGGTTAAAATCCCGGTTAAAGAGATACTATTAGCATGATGTCGAATTAAGCAACATTCACGAGCATTTTCGCGGGTTGACAGGTCATCAACGGGACCCCCAATTTTAGGGGCGTCACATGTGTCATACATGAGATTACATCTCTAACACCCTACCTATTTCATATTTCAACCTTAGGTTGGAAATAAACATAATTAGAAAAAGAACCCTACCTCTTGAAGTGTAATACATGTTGTAGGAAGCTCCCAAGAACCCAAATCAAGCCTCAAGCCCTGATTCCCAAAAATCCCATCTTTGAGGCTTTATCAAAACCAGTGATTTTTGGTATGTAGACGTAGTCTTCGTCGAGTAGATGAACTTCAGTTTTTGGCTCGAAGGATTTTGACCAAAGGTTGGCCCTAGATTGCAGAGAGAAGATGAAAAATCCTTGGCTTTTCCTATTTTCTCTCTCCCTTCTCTCTCCAACGAAAATCTAAAGGCAAAATGGAGAGAAAATCTGATTTTCTCCCTTATTTATTCTCCTTGGAAACTTGGCCCACATTGTGCCACACATCTGCCTTTCCCGGCTCCGATTTCGTCCTGAATCAATTAAATCTTGTCTCGTTTCAAGTTTAATATATCTTTATTTGAACTAGCTTCAAATTAATTTCCACGTTTCACAATTATTTCTCGATCGTGTTTATTTTGGTTACACGACACCCAATTGCCTCGTAAAATATGAAAATCCAACTATCTCAGAATTCAATGAAAATTAATTGGGTAACAAGAGTTTGCGAGACGAATCCAACAGTAAGGTTGGTTTTGTCATCTGAGTTCTATAAAAATTTGAGTTTTCAACACGTGCTGTAGCTACTAATTACCATTTTATCCTTTTAATAAAAATTTTAAATTTTCCCGGGTTTTACACTTCTTGTGGCATTGCTTGGGGCGGTGGAAAGACTCCTCGCTTTGGATGGCTTGAAGACGCACCATCCTTGCGAGCTCTTATTTTCTTCTTGGATCCATAATGATGATCTTGATTAAATGTGGGTTTTAAAGGATTTCAATCAGTAAAAGTCTATAAAATAGGATGGGTAAATGTTCAATTAAAGCAAAATCAAAAAAAAAACTCATAGGTAGGACATATTTGAGGAGAAAAGGCAGTAAGAGCAACTAATTTTTCGAAAACTACTGCTAGGGAATTGATCAGATTTGCTCTTCATGAACAGATTGGTTTTTATAGGCATACTACCATCTGGACACCACCACCACCATCCAGACAGTGATGGTTCTCTGGTCCTCGACAGTCTGGCAATCTGCAGCCTCCTTTCCTGATTTTTTGCAATCTTGATTTCAATTACAATTCTTGCAATTCAAAGAACCCTTAATTAATTCAAACTCTTTTTATTTTTCTTAATTAGCTTCTAATCAACACCGTAGTAACAAAATTCCAATTAAAATGCATGAATTCAAAAATTATTACTCTAAAATAGAAAATAACACACCAAAAAAAAACTACATTCTTAATTACTTAGAGAAAAGGCTTTCAATTCTTATTGTGACTCTTTTGATTCTGACAGATTGGTGAATAGACCAATCTCATTTCGCACATATCTCGTAAGTATTGAACTAGTGTATGGTGGCATGTCAAGAAAATCCTTACTCTACCCGTACTTAATCCAATCAAGATGGTCAAGTGCACGCCCTGAGATTGGTTGAGAACACTGATAAATTCCTTCAGATGCATGAGTCGATCACATCGTTCACACCCACCAAGACGTCTTGCTCACCGACGCNTACTCTACCCGTACTTAATCCAATCAAGATGGTCAAGTGCACGCCCTGAGATTGGTTGAGAACACTGATTAAATTCCTTCAGATGCATGAGTCGATCACATCGTTCACACCCACCAAGACGTCTTGCTCACCGACACTTAGCAGATGAAATTTTTCCACACGAATGTTTTGGTTGACTTTCAATTAATTCCTTCTTTCTAACCCCTCTTACATTTTTCTTTAACAAATGGTGCACATCCATCAGGAATGTGAGCAACACACCAAGCCTAAACAAAAAGAATTTTTCATTCATTTTTTTGAAAATTTTTGAATTTTTTTTTTTGAAAAGTTTAAAAGGACTCACTATCCAGCTCTTTAACATCTGCCACTCACAAAGACGGTTATAAATTGTTTTCTCTTCTCAACCTAAATTTAACATTGTCTTCAATGTATAACATCACAAAGCAAAAATTTAAAGAAAATCACTAATAAGGTCTGGAAATGAAACAAATCCATATTGCAAAACCCTAATCTACAAAACAAACAACGAAACAATTAGTACTTCTATTTATAAATAAATATGCATAATAACTTATCAAGACACATACTCTAGTTTCATTAGCTGAATGGAATCCGCATTTTGAACAAATTCATCATAATATGGCTTAAGCCTTTGACCATTAACTTTAAAAACATTTCCACTTAACAGATTTTCTATTTCAACTACCCCATGTTCAAAAACTTGTTTAACAATGAGTTGACTTGTCCACCTAGACCTTAACTTGCCAAAAAAAAAAAGGCATAGCCTTGAGTTGTATAATAGGACTTTTTGATATGGTAACAAGGACTTTTGCACAATGTTTTTAGCATGAAAAATCTTCATTCTAGCCCTGGTAATTTTTACATTTTCATATGCTTCATTTCTTAACTCAACCAATTCACTAATCTAAAGCTTGCGGGATGCACTTGCTTTGTTTATATAAAATTTTATCATTTTGATTGCCCACTATGCTTGTTATTCCAATTCCACTAGTAAGTGACATGATTTACCATAAATCAGCCAATAAGTAGACATTCCCAAAATAGTTTTATATGCAGTGCAGTATGCCTAAAGCGCATTAGTCAGCTTTAAGGACCTATCATTGCAGTCTAGGTTAACTATTTTTTTTTAAATATATTTTATCTCCCTATTTAGGAATGACAGTGGACCAGGAAAAAATGGATATTCATCCAAACCCGCCTCGTTTGGATCGGAGATGGGCTATACGTATTGGACGGTGGACGTATACGGGGATACCAATATAAACCTGTGTAGGGATGAAGGCGAAGATGAACTTACCCTTACCCCCGTCCCGCCCCTCCCCACCTCTGATGTACCCTTTATATATATATATATGTACCCGTATAAACCCTAAGTCCCTAACTTACTCCAGTCCTTCCAATAAGCTAGTTCGCCGCCTCCACCTCCACAGGCTCCACTCAGTCCATCCAGTCCCAGCCCTCCACTTTCAATACGTCGAAGGATTTGAAGGATTCAAACGAGTGAAGTGAACGAGTACCTCTCTCTTTCAAAGCCTTCACCTTCACTCTGTCTCTCTCTTTCAATCATATCTCTCTCCATCTGGACCATCTCTCTCCATCATCTCTCTTCACTTTCCACAGTCGGCTGAGTAGTAAGTCTCTCTCTCTCTCCACTATCAGTTGACCAGATAAGTTGTAGAGCTTCCATGTGCTTTGTGGGTTTGTGCATTTGTGTGGGTTTGTGCTTTTTGTGCATTTTTGTGGGTCTCCACGACTAATTTTTGTGCATTTTTGCATCTCCATGGCTGATTTTTTTATGGTTTTTGATGGTCCTGAAGCAAGAATGATAATGATTCTCATTATTATATTATAATATAATATAAAAAGAATATCATATAATTAATTTCGAGAGTGGGAAATTTCTGGTGAGGAGAAGAGGTCGACCTGACTACTGCATCCACTAACTTGTAAACCATATTAATTAATTAATTAATTAATTACTAGAAAGAGAGAAAATAGCGGATAGATCATTTTGATGGTTTTGTGGAGTAGCACCATGGATTAATAGTTACTTTTTTGGCTACTTGGATTACGATTGTTTGTCTAAATGTTGCTGGGTTGTAGTTGTCTTGAAATTAACATCCTTTATACGCCATGCATACATTTAAACCAACTAGGTTGTAGTTGGGTTTGGGCGGGTACGGGAGAAGCGGGGACGAGGACAGAGATTACAAATTTACCCGCGGACAGAGACGAGGATGAAAACTATACCCATTAATAGGGGGTGGACCGAGGATGGATTGATTTTTTTTAAGCCGGTATAGGGATGAAGACTATAGCCCCCGCCCCCCTTCGGTCCACTGACATCCCTATCCCTATTGGTTAATTCAGCTTGTCCACTTATCTAAGAGTGTAAGCATTTTCTTTTATATTTGTATATATATATATATATATAAAATAATTATGGTAAAAAAATGTGGATATATGTAGTGATGTGTGTTTGAATTTGGTAGATTGGAAAAGTAGAGATTTAAAATGTTAGTGGAAATAATAATTAAAATTTGGTTTTAATAAGTGAAAATATGAAATTTTAGGTCCTAGAACTTGTATTAAATAGGTTTGGTGTAGAAATACGTGTTGGAGAGGTTTGGGATGGATTTGGTTGTCTTAGGAATGGATTAGAAATGGAAAAAGGACGAAGACAGGCTGTGAACAGTACACTGGATATAATTTCAAGCGCGATTTTGACCTTGATGCAGTCAATAGCTCTCAAAACTCAAAACATGAAAGGTATAGAAATCTTTCTTATCATTCCATAGAATCTTGAATCATCTCAATCGGAGCTCGGATGAGAGAGTTATACCCAGATAACGATGGGCTGTTTTGACAGCCCAATTAGCTTGAACAGTGCACTGGCTGCAACTTCAAGCCCGATGTAGACCTTGATGTAGTCAATATCTCTCAAAACTCAAAATATAAAAGTTTTATGTATCTTTCTTATCATTCCATAGCATCTTGATACATGTCAATCGGAGCTCGGATGAGAGAGTTATGCTCAGATAACGAAATAATGTCGAAATAGTCCAATTAGCTTCGTTTTGCATTTAATGTCTCCATTTGCATCCTAAATCAAAATATAAGAATAATGAGTACTTTTAGACTTCAAATAAGTATAAAAGGCTTTAAGAAGCATCCGTTATCACCTTTTATTTGCAAACATTGCAAAACTTCATTAATAGCCAATTCGAATGGGTAAAATAGAAACTTTAGTGTTTCGGGTGTACGTTGACTTAGGTTTTGAGATAAATTATAAAACTAAATGTTTTTAGGTTAAAATAACATTAAAAATAAATCCGAAACGTCGATAAACCTTAGGGTAGTCATATGGATCAAATTGAAGATTCTTAGTAGCAAAACCGTAAATTTAGAGAAACCCAAAACAGCCTGTGAATGGTGTTTTTTGNTGAAGATTCTTAGTAGCAAAACCGTAAATTTAGAGAAACCCAAAACAGCCTGTGAACGGTGTTTTTTGAGGCTGCTATGTTTTAAACTCATTTTTATCTCATTTGCTCTCATTTTCTTCACTCTCCTCACACCCTCACACCTCTTGGAACCCTAGAGAGCATTAGAGATGAGGAAATGAAAGAAAAAACAAGAGATTCAAGGGTGATTCAAGATCAAATATTCTTGTTCTTCACACCAAAGCTAAGGATTCAAAGTAGAAGTTTTCTCTCATTCACTTATATTGAGGCTAGGGTATTTATATATGTTTTTTTTGGCTATAAATGGTATATATATGCTATGGAATCATCCTCTTTTAGGCTTTTTGCAAGGATTACATGTTTTGAACAAAATAGAGTTTAATACCCATGAAATCTCATTTCTAGTTTTAAAACCCAAATTTTTGGAGAGTGATGTATTTTCTTCCTAAATGCTTTCTTTATTATGGATTTCGAAACCTTAGTTCTTTGTGTTGGGTAGAAAAATGATGTTATTGTGATCTCATGTATTTTCTTAGTTGGTTGTGGAATTGTTACATGATATATTTTGGGAATTTTGGATAGATGCTTGTAAATTGAGATGAATGTTGGAATTGTATACTTGGTTGGGTTGTTTGTGATGCACATGAGTGAGAGGTTCCTTGTAAGGTGCTCACCCCTTCCCAAGAGGTTCCCGGTAAGGATGCTTGGGAAATAATGTAGTGATTGGTGAGAGGTTCCATGTAAGGATGCTCATCCATTTTCAAGAGGTTCCCGGTAAGGATGCTTGAGAATCAAAGGTGACCTAAAAGGAGGTGGAGGTTACCACAAAGTATGCCACCTACCGAAAGAATTGTTGGGAATTGGTTATGGCAATTAATGATTATTATTTATATGTGGTGCTCGTTTATTCATTTAAGTAATATTTTTAAATAAACTTGGAATCCTTTTCANAAACAAGAGATTCAAGGGTGATTCAAGATCAAATATTCTTGTTCTTCACACCAAAGCTAAGGATTCAAAGTAGAAGTTTTCTCTCATTCACTTATATTGAGGCTAGGGTATTTATATATGTTTTTTTTGGCTATAAATGGTATATATATGCTATGGAATCATCCTCTTTTAGGCTTTTTGCAAGGATTACATGTTTTGAACAAAATAGAGTTTAATACCCATGAAATCTCATTTCTAGTTTTAAAACCCAAATTTTTGGAGAGTGATGTATTTTCTTCCTAAATGCTTTCTTTATTATGGATTTCGAAACCTTAGTTCTTTGTGTTGGGTAGAAAAATGATGTTATTGTGATCTCATGTATTTTCTTAGTTGGTTGTGGAATTGTTACATGATATATTTTGGGAATTTTGGATAGATGCTTGTAAATTGAGATGAATGTTGGAATTGTATACTTGGTTGGGTTGTTTGTGATGCACATGAGTGAGAGGTTCCTTGTAAGGTGCTCACCCCTTCCCAAGAGGTTCCCGGTAAGGATGCTTGGGAAATAATGTAGTGATTGGTGAGAGGTTCCATGTAAGGATGCTCATCCATTTTCAAGAAGTTCCCGGTAAGGATGCTTGAAAATCAAAGGTGACCTGAAAGGGGATGGAGGTTACCACAAAGTATGCCACCTACCGAAAGAATTGTTGGGAATTGGTTATGGCAATTAATGATTATTATTTATATGTGGTGCTCATTTATTCATTTAAGTAATGTTTTTAAATAAACTTGGAATCCTTTTCAAATGTCACTGCTTTATTTTAAATTATGTATCTATGTTATGTTAAAATTGAGACCGACTATTTTAAATACTTTTCTAAACCTTGTATGGGTTTGGGAGAATTTTTCTATAGAGTTTCGTGCTCACCCCCTATCGTTAACATTTTTCAGATTACTCATTTGAGGAGGAGGACGTAAGAGTCGAGGAGCCCGCTACTTGGGAGACTCCGCTGGACGAGAATGTAGATCCCGAGGTGGACGCATGGAGCGACCTCCTTTCCTTTTGTACTAGACTAGGACATTCTTTTGGAACATTGTGTAGTCTAGCTTCTTTTGTTTATTCCGTTGTGCTTCTTTAATTAATTTTTGAGATGTAATAGCCATGACTTAGGCTTATTCTTTTGGATAATGTTGTAAATATTCATGGATGACAAATGTAGTCTTGTTTCTTAAGGGATTATATTAGTGCTCTCATGATATGAATGGTTTTGGAATGTAATGCCGTCTAAGGTGTGTTTTGGGGTGTTACAAAGAGTGATAAGGGGCAAATACTCTGTATGAAATCAAATATTTCTTCATTAAATTTTTAAAAGGTTTATTACAAAAATGTGCACCCCCATCAATTATAATAGCTCGAGGAATTTCGAATCTTGACAAAATATTTTATTTTAAAAATCTTTGTTGTGGTTTTCTTGAAGAAAAAAGGTATCCACATGCTTCATTAGAGCAAAAATTAATCACACTATGGACTTCAAAATCAGGTACGCATCTCCTAATTATTTGATTTGTGCAATATTTAAATAGATATGGATCATCCCAAAAGAAGTTACGTACCTCAATAAAAAAAAAAGTTCTTATCCGAAGGAGTGAAAGTAGAAGGGAAAGTATCTATGGCTAAATAATTAGCAATATCCACATACCAAGGTACCTATGAAACTGCTAGAAGTTGCTCATTTGGAAATTTCTCGTTAATTGGCACAACATCCTGGTGAAAGTCATATGTCAGCCGTGAAAGGTGATCAACCACCACATTCTCTACCCCATTTTTGTCCTTGATAATCAAGTCAAATTCTTGTAGCAGGAGTATCCACCTTAGAAATCGTGGTTTTGCATCTTTCTTTGTCAACAGATATTTCAGGACTACATGGTCAGTAAAAACAGCAACTGAGGAGCCTAACAAGTATGATCAAAACATATTGAATGCAAAAACAAGAAGTAACTCTTTTTCACTGGTAGAATAATTCATTTGAGCATCATTAAGAGTTTTACTTGTATAGTAAATAACATAATGATTATTTTCTTTTCTTTAGCATGCATCATCCCACACAAAGGGAATTTCATCACTTAGGAAATGACACATGGGCCTAAAAATAGCACTAAAGTTTATTATGAATCTTCTATAAAAATCAACATGCCCTAATAATGGTCTAACATCCTTAACCATTTTTGGAGCAGGTAAATTTCCAATTAAATCAATTTTAGCCTTGTCTACTTTTTTTCCTTCAGATTAGATGATGTGACCTACCACGATACCTTGTTTCACCACAAAATGACACTTTTCCCAATTAAGCACTAGGTTAGTCTTCTCACATCGTATGAGAACACTTTCTAGATTTGCAAGACACAAGTCAAATGAATCTCCATAAACTAAGAAGTCATCCATGAAGACTTCCAAACATCTCTCTACCATATCATTGAAAATATTTAGCATACATCGTTGAAAGGTCACAAGAGCATTACACAATCCAAATGGCATTCTCCTATAGGCAAAAGTGTCAAAAGGACAAATCAATGTCATTTTCTCTTGATTGTCCAGTGCTATTTCGATTTGATTGTATCCCGAGTACCCATCTAAAAAGCAATAGAATGCATGACCAGCTATTCTCTCTAAGGCTTGATCTAATAAAGGAAGGGGAAAGTAGACTTTCTTAGTCACAAGAATGAGTTTACGGTAGTCAATACACATGCGCCATCCCGTGACAACTCAGGTAGGCACCAACTCATTTACTCCATTCTTAACTATCTTAACTCTTGATCTCTTGGGTACAACTTGGGTAGGGCTTACCCACTTACTATCTAAGATGGGGAATATGATTGCCGCATCCAACAATTTCAATATCTTAGCCCGTACAACCTATTTCAGATGAGGGTTTAACCTTTGCTACAGTTGGCAGGTGGGTTTTGAATCCTCCTCGAAGTAAATAGCATGATTACATATAATAGTGCTTATACCCTTCAAATCAGTGATGGTCCACCCTATAGCACTACGATGGCACTTAAGGACCTCTAATGGCTTGGGCTCTTGGTCCAATGTAAGTACATATGCGATGACTATCGGGTATGATTCACCCTCTCCAAGGAATGCATACTTTAAAGCGCAAGGGAGAGGTTTCAACTCAGGTTTTGGTGGTTTTTCAGAAGAAGGGAGTGGCTTCACACCACTGGGAGTGAGCTCCTCAAACTTAGGCACCCATGGCCTGACTGATTGCACAGATAATAACTTTAGCTCCCAAGCTAAAGTCAAACCATCCTTCTCTATAATAAACAAAAACTACAAGGATATCGACACAACTAAACATGTCTGCAAGAAATCCCCAAAGAATGGTCTATTCACATGCTCTTGTGCCAGGGACTCAATGAAATGCACCTCTCTCACTTCCTCCTCCTCACTTGGTTGTTAGGCTATATCAAAGATATTCAGCTCAAGAATCATATTCCCGAATGACAATTTCACGACTCCAATCCTACAATTTATGAGAGCATTCAAAGTAGCAAGGAACGGTCAACCAAGAATAATGGGAATTATACTCCCCAAATGTGTAACAGGTTGGGTATTTAAAACGATGAAGTTCACAATGAAGTACAACTTATCCACCTAGACAAGGACATCTTCAACTATTCCCCTGGAAATTTTTACAGACCGGTCTACCGACTACAATGTGATACAAGTAAGCTTGCGTTAACCCAAACCCAATTGTTAGTAGACAAAGTAGGGGAGTAGATTGACGTCCTTATACTTAGGAGGAGTCTTATTTTGGATGATGGCACTCGCATATTCTATCTAGATGGCCCTTTTTTGAACATTCTTATTTTTGTTTCACACTACAAAAGTCCTTTAGGAACATAGCATATGAAGAGACCTATTTGATGGTATCTTGAAACAGATTATTGGTCTTTACTTGCTTGAAAAACTCATAAATATTAGCACGATTTCTCACCTTCTAGGGTCTTTTGAGTCTTTGAGGGAAGGGATCAAGAATAGGACATAGAGGTTCTTCGAACTCTCCAAAGTCAGCCTCATTAGTGGAGACTAAAACATATGGTACCACAAGCATAAAAATGGGTTCAGTGGGTGCCTATGATATGAGATTTTTCCACTCCGAAGAGTGGTGATAGCGTCATAGCCAATAAATCGTCATCCTCTCTCGAAGTGTATTTTTCCCCATGGGAAGTGGTGGACTAACTCTGGGTTGGAGTAGGTGAAGCCGAGTCCCACATCTAGAAACTCTTAGAAAGTGGGTAAAAAAAAGTCGAACACCTCATTGAGATTCTTGTCCATGAATTCTCTTTGGGACATCATTTCAACAAACTAACACATATGAGTAGGGAGTGAATCACAAAAAAAACCAACAAGTGTCTAACTCTCAAACCCATGATAAAGGCAAGCTTGGAGAAGGTCTTTAATCTATTCTTAGCATAGATAGAAGGTTTCTCCCTCTTTCACCGTAAAATTCATTATATGTCATTTCAAAGCATTTATGTGATGAACATGGAAGAATTTTTTGAAAAACTCTTTTTAGAGGGTGGACCAATCCGGAATAAGGTGGGGTTTAAGGATTTTAAACCATTGCTTGGTTTTATCCTTCAAAGAAAAAGGAAAATGCTTTAGCTTGACTTACTCAATGTTATCCTGAAGGGTTCCACAAATGTCCTCAAATTCCTTTTTGTGAACGTAAGGATTTTCATAATCAAGCCTGTGGAATTGAGGTAAGAGTTGTATGGTACCAGGCTTAATCATGAACCTATTGGCATTAGTAGGAAAAACAAAGCACGATGGGACGCTATTCTTTGTGGGGTGAAAATAGTCCCTCGGAGTTTTGACCTATTGGTTGACCTCTTGACTTCGATTATCATTTTAATTCACAAGAACATGATTATTTTGTGTTCCAAGGTTCTCCATACTACCCATTCTACTTAAATCAAATGTGGGGGCTAAAATAGAATTATCAAAATTGTCTAACATAGATGAACGACCAGAACCAATACTCTTGAATTGAAGATTTGTACTCAGAATCTAAAGTTTCTCCACCAGACATACAAAAGACAATCTTACTACCAAATGCAAACAACTTCTAATAAAATTAAACACAAAAATTAACCTAACTTAACAAAGCTTAAAAATAATCAAACAAAAACCAAGTTAATAGAATTCAAAAAGAGATAGAACAAAAGTATTCGGATACTAGAATTATCCAAGTAGTTCGCATTGAAGGGGTACTCTTCTTTCCAACTTCTTGAATTCGTCAAACATGTTCCCCAGCAATGGTGCCAAAAATATGCTTGATCACGAAAGGTACATCCAAGTACAAGTGATCAAGAAGTAGTAATAACTCGGTAAGACTAAGGTTGATCCACAGGGAACTTGAAATTTAGAATTATGAAGGTAAAAAGAAAGAACTTGAATTAAAAATATTGGTTGTTGAAAATTGGTAGCTAATTGAAAAGGAATTGAATAAATAAAAAGAATACTTCCTAGCATCTGGATTAGGGAATAATCAAAAGTATAAATATCATGTTTATGCAATCATTCATTATCTCAGTTGATTGTAAGAATAAAAGTCGATTGCATTGAAAGTAATCAATAAAAACCAGGTTTGTAGACTCATAGAAAATTATAAAATTACTCATGACAAGGAATTGACCTAGTGAATAATTTCATAAGTATATAGAGTACAATCCTTTGTTAAAATTCATTCATTCAATCTATATGTTGAAAAAGATATCGTCTTGGAAGAACATTCACATAATAATTGCATTAACAAAATATTCAATACATAGTCATACAACTATACCTATCTAGGAAATAAAAGGAGACTACTCACAAGCCATGAGTAAAATCTTTGAGAAGAAAGATAAAATATTAATTATTAGTGTTCAAGAAAAGAATCCTCCTTCTAAAGATAAATATTCTCTCTAAATACCCCCAAGAGATTCCTCTAGGTCAGACTCTTGAACTATGCCTTAATAACCATTCGCGTCCGAACGAAAGGGCTGTGTATGGACGCAAGCCCTTAAATCATGGCCTTTGACTTCAGTCAACAGAATTGAGCCCAAACGATCACACGCATCCTAACAAAGACACATTGTATTGTCAAATGGGTGTCCGCACACACAACCCCGTCTAAATACCTTAAAATCTCTGGAATTTGGTTTTGAAGCACTCACGTTTGGACGGAGTAGTTGCATTCGAACACACCTATATATTCAGTCGGGGTCCACTTAAGTTAATTTGTTTGACTTTTTGAAATATCACTTCGTTCCCTTTAATTTCCATGCAATCTTCAATTCTTTCAATCAATTTATCAAGCATCTAAAATCAACTCAATTTCCCTATTTTACCTAGTAAATCAACCAAACACAAAAATGCCATCAAAGTATAAAATCAATAGGATAAAAAATAATTAGCTTAAAATAAATGCAATTTATCATAACTATCAAGTAAAGAATTGGAAAATTATATTATAAATCACCAGCATGCTAGCCTCCCCACAAGAGAAACATTGAAGATGTTCTCTACCAGTTTATTAAGATCAGACCACCAAGAACAACAAGCTCTGAATGACATTAGGTCTCAAATGACCAATTTGACCAACACAATGGGAATAATGCAGTAGGATTAGGAAAACCTTCTTGCACAACCCCAAGGGAATCCCAAAGGTCAACATGGGATTGAGATTTTAAATGTCATAGGTAACAAGGAGCAGCTCAAGTCCATCATCACTCTTCGAAGTGGTAAAGAGGTAGATAAAATCATTATGTGTAGGATCTCTAAGCTACCAAAAAAGAAACTCAGGGCACTCCCAAGGATGGTGAGTCACTTGAGCTACCTAAGGTTGTCAAGTCTAACGAGATTGTATGCCTCATTCCTACTCGCTAACCTCACCGTTTGAAAATGCCTGCAAAGCAAGCTAATAATGTTGAGATAAATTAAAATTCCTCTTCTTGATGCAATTCGACAGGTGTCATCTTATGCAAAGTTCTTAAAAGACTTGTGCACCATCAAGAGGAAGTTACATGTCCAGAAAAAGGCGTTCTTGATAGAGCATGTAAGTACTATTCTCCGAATCAACACTCCACCCTAGTATAAAGATTCTGGTTGTCCCACCATTGTTATTACCATTGGGGAATGTTGGGTTATACAAGCACTTTTGGACTTAGGTGTGAATCTAAATCTCGTACCCTTTTCAGTCTACAAGTAGTTAGGCTTAGGAGAATTAAAGCCCACTTCAATTACTCTCTAGTTGAAAGACCGAAGTGTGAAAATACTGAGGGGGTAGTGGAGGATGTGTTGGTTCAGGTAGATAGGTTTTACTTCCCCGTTGGTTTTATAATACTGGACATTACACCTATTGCTAATCCCATTGCACAGATTTTCATAATCTTAGGACGCCCATTCCTTACAACATCAAATGCAATAATAAATTGTAGGAGTAGTGTGATGAAATGCTTTTTTGGGAATTTGACTACTGAATTTAATATTTTTCATGTAGCAAATCAATCAGATGGTGAAGAAGAGTTTTGTGAGGTAGATGTGGTGGACAAGATTTTGGAGTAAAAGTTTGAAACTTTTATATGTTCTAATCCATTACAAATTTGTTTACTTAATTTCATATGTGAGGAAGAAAACTCAGAGGCTGTATTTTATATTGAATTGCTTAAAAATTCACAGGAGTTAGGTGGAGGGGAGAAACAACCCAAACAAAAACTATTCTTTGGTGAAGTAAGATCCCAAGTGAAACCAAGTGTTGGGCCATTGGAGCCCGATTGATCTCTTTCGACTAATGAACAACCCTTGTATAGTAGAATAGATTAGTTTGATAACTTCTTTATTTTCTTTTTAGAAACTTTTGTTATTTTCTTTTATGCTAATTTGTTCTTTTGTTTATCACGCAGTTAGTTTTAGTTAGGAGCTGCGCTCAAGTATTCTCTTTCCCTTAACCTCTTCATTTTACTCATTGCATTCTCATTGCTGCATTGAGGACATAACAAATTTTAAGTTGGGGTGATGTTACACCATTGTTTTGCTCCTATTGCTACTTATTTTAGTTTTTAGTGAAAAAAAATGTTTCTGTGGACGAAATTTGTTGTTCTTAAAAGCTATGGAATTTTAGATTTGCTACTTGATATTCAGATTAGTTGCATATTGTTACTTTATAGAATTTTATCATGTGCTTCTATATCATAGTTATGTTTGTATGTGAAACTCATTTTTTTACCACAATGAGCGTGTAATTTATATTGAGGTATATGAAATGAAATTCATGTTTTGAAAATGCTTGACATCCATAGTAGAGATGTATGTATATACCCTGTGAGTCTAGTGCTTATCATTGTTGGAGCTTATAATCATTTACCAATACGAAAATATTTCATAATCCATTATTTTTCAATAATCTCATTATTCTAGTCTTGGTTAGCTGCATAGGAGTTATTACTTGGTTACATCCCAATAAAAAGCAACAATTTTTCATATTTTGTGGATGATGATCTTGGGCCATTTTTGAATTTTTATTGAGCCTTAAGGTTTTTCTTTTGATTTCTGAATATTTTACATGATCATATCACATACACATGAATTTTGGATGCTAAAATCATTGTGAATATTCTTGCATAGCATTTAAGCTTGCAGTAGAGTTGTGTGTGGTGAGTGGATGTGGTGCATCTTCAGGTTTACAGTAATTGGGGAATAACAATTTAAATTCAGATAGACAAATTGAAGTTTTTAGGTATCTTCTCTGAAAATCTTCAGGAGACAACACTCGTCCACTAAGGGTAACCTAGGGGCTTAAAGGCTTAGTGCATAAGCTAAATGCATTCATGTTGCCTCCGAAAGTGATTTTGTATTTCTAAGTTTGCATTTAATTTTACATTTTGTTAGTTTGGGTACTATGCTTTAAATTCTTTCATATTAAATTTTATTTTTTATCACAAATTGTATTGCATAGACTTAGATTTTTTTGGCATTATGGATTATGATTAAAGACTTTATTGGGTAAATTTTGAGTTTTAGGATTTAGGGTTTTAGTTAGCTTTGTTTTAAGGGTTAATTACAAAATTCCCCCTTGAACTTTGGGTCTTATTTCAATCAGATTCCTCTGGTTTAAAATTAAACAATTTGCCCCCTTCAAGTTCCAAAATTAACTAATTGACTGATTAATTAGACAAAAATTTTAAAATTACTTTTGTACCCTCAGCTTTTATTCATCTGCATTTTTTGTCATTTTTCTTTACCCAATTGAGCCAAAATCTCCAATGCCACCAGCTACAAACCACCGTAACCATGACCCAGCCAACAATCACAACCACCACCAAACCACCCAACCATAACCACCAACCACCGTAACTACAACCAGCCCACAAACCACCGTAGCCCCCACCCAGCCATAACCATCGCAACCACAATCAACCAACCCAAAAACCACCATAGCCGCCACCCAGTCACTCAACCACAAACCACCCTATCCATCACCCAACCAACGACCACCGCATCCACCAATGCAACCACAAAACACTATAGCCACCACCCAACAGCCCAAACACAAACCACCGTAGCCACCACTCAACCACCCAGCCACAAACCACTGGATCCACAGTGAAGAGGGAAGGTTTCAGCAGGGTTGGGTTTTTCAATTTCTGTGGAGTCCGATTAAAGAGTTAAGTTGCAGGAAGGGTGGGGGTGGGTTTTAGCTTTAGTAGGGGTCGGGGGGGAGGGGATTTGGGTTTCAGTTCAATGGATGAGGAGGGATTAGGGAGTTGAGGGACAGGTAAGGTGGGGTGGGGTGGGTGGTGGGTTTCAGTTTCAATTGAGGGGGAGGGATTTGGGTTTCGGTTCAGTGGAGGGGGATTAGGGAGTTGTGGGAAGGGTGGAGGTGAGTTTCAGTTGCAATGGAAGGAAGGGGGAGGGATTTGGGTTTTTCAAGTGAATTGGGTTTTCAACAGACTTGGATTTTTTCTTTTGATTTTGAATTTTAAACAAAGGCAAGGGTAGTTGTGGGTTTTTGATTAATTTACATCATTTTTCAAAGAGATCAACTAACTATAGGAGTTAATTAAAATTATTCAAACATTAAGGGGGCAAATTGTTCAATTTTAAACCAAATGGATCTAATTGAAATAAGACCAAAAGTTCAAGGGGGCATTTTGTAATTAACCCTTGTTTTAATTAGTTTTGAAAAAAAATAGAAAAACCACTGAATTTCTATACTAAGCTATCGGTAGGTCAAATCTTGCTTCCTCCTGGTAGGTTCATGTACTGTCCGAAAAAAAAAAAGGGTTGGTATCTGTAGAAAACATTTCATTCTCTTATTTCACAAAGACCCATTACCTTAAACCCTTCTTATAGGTGCCGAAAAACCTAAGAAGCTCTCTAGTTCTTTAAATCTCTCAAATTTCCATCATCACACAATTGGCTAAAGCTAATTAGGTTGGCCTTTAACCCTTCCAAATTAAGGACATTATCCAACTTTGGCATGCCCAGTGGTTGAATGGAACCCTTTCCAAACCTTCGAAATACTCCGAATCCCCAAATATGATAGTCCCACCGCTACACTTCTCCAGTAATTGTCTAGAATAACCACTATCGAAGTACCATTTATTTCTCACTTGAGCTTTCAAAGTAGTAGAACTACAAAGCACAACTCATGAATAAGTGTTGCATCCATTTTCAAATAAGTATACAAGTAAAGCAAAAAANACAAATTTTAAGTTGGGGTGATGTTACACCATTGTTTTGCTCCTATTGCTACTTATTTTAGTTTTTAGTGAAAAAAAATGTTTCTGTGGACGAAATTTGTTGTTCTTAAAAGCTATGGAATTTTAGATTTGCTACTTGATATTCAGATTAGTTGCATATTGTTACTTTATAGAATTTTATCATGTGCTTCTATATCATAGTTATGTTTGTATGTGAAACTCAATTTTTTACCACAATGAGCATGTAATTTATATTGAGGTATATGAAATGAAATTCATGTTTTGAAAATGCTTGACATCCATAGTAGAGATGTATGTATATACCCTGTGAGTCTAGTGCTTATCATTGTTGGAGCTTATAATCATTTACCAATACGAAAATATTTCATAATCCATTATTTTTCAATAATCTCATTATTCTAGTCTTGGTTAGCTGCATAGGAGTTATTACTTGGTTACATCTCAATAAAAAGCAACAATTTTTCATATTTTGTGGATGATGATCTTGGGCCATTTTTGAATTTTTATTGAGCCTTAAGGTTTTTCTTTTGATTTCTGAATATTTTACATGATCATATCACATACACATGAATTTTGGATGCTAAAATCATTGTGAATATTCTTGCATAGCATTTAAGCTTGCAGTAGAGTTGTGTGTGGTGAGTGGATGTGGTGCATCTTCAGGTTTACAGTAATTGGGGAATAACAATTTAAATTCAGATAGACAAATTGAAGTTTTTAGGTATCTTCTCTGAAAATCTTCAGGAGACAACACTCGTCCACTAAGGGTAACCTAGGGGCTTAAAGGCTTAGTGCATAAGCTAAATGCATTCATGTTGCCTCCGAAAGTGATTTTGTATTTCTAAGTTTGCATTTAATTTTACATTTTGTTAGTTTGGGTACTATGCTTTAAATTCTTTCATATTAAATTTTATTTTTTATCACAAATTGTATTGCATAGACTTAGATTTTTTTGGCATTATGGATTATGATTAAAGACTTTATTGGGTAAATTTTGAGTTTTAGGATTTAGGGTTTTAGTTAGCTTTGTTTTAAGGGTTAATTACAAAATTCCCCCTTGAACTTTGGGTCTTATTTCAATCAGATTCCTCTGGTTTAAAATTAAACAATTTGCCCCCTTCAAGTTCCAAAATTAACTAATTGACTGATTAATTAGACAAAAATTTTAAAATTACTTTTGTACCCTCAGCTTTTATTCATCTGCATTTTTTGTCATTTTTCTTTACCCAATTGAGCCAAAATCTCCAATGCCACCAGCTACAAACCACCGTAACCATGACCCAGCCAACAATCACAACCACCACCAAACCACCCAACCATAACCACCAACCACCGTAACTACAACCAGCCCACAAACCACCGTAGCCCCCACCCAGCCATAACCATCGCAACCACAATCAACCAACCCAAAAACCACCATAGCCGCCACCCAGTCACTCAACCACAAACCACCCTATCCATCACCCAACCAACGACCACCGCATCCACCAATGCAACCACAAAACACTATAGCCACCACCCAACAGCCCAAACACAAACCACCGTAGCCACCACTCAACCACCCAGCCACAAACCACTGGATCCACAGTGAAGAGGGAAGGTTTCAGCAGGGTTGGGTTTTTCAATTTCTGTGGAGTCCGATTAAAGAGTTAAGTTGCAGGAAGGGTGGGGGTGGGTTTTAGCTTTAGTAGGGGTCGGGGGGGAGGGGATTTGGGTTTCAGTTCAATGGATGAGGAGGGATTAGGGAGTTGAGGGACAGGTAAGGTGGGGTGGGGTGGGTGGTGGGTTTCAGTTTCAATTGAGGGGGAGGGATTTGGGTTTCGGTTCAGTGGAGGGGGATTAGGGAGTTGTGGGAAGGGTGGAGGTGAGTTTCAGTTGCAATGGAAGGAAGGGGGAGGGATTTGGGTTTTTCAAGTGAATTGGGTTTTCAACAGACTTGGATTTTTTCTTTTGATTTTGAATTTTAAACAAAGGCAAGGGTAGTTGTGGGTTTTTGATTAATTTACATCATTTTTCAAAGAGATCAACTAACTATAGGAGTTAATTAAAATTATTCAAACATTAAGGGGGCAAATTGTTCAATTTTAAACCAAATGGATCTAATTGAAATAAGACCAAAAGTTCAAGGGGGCATTTTGTAATTAACCCTTGTTTTAATTAGTTTTGAAAAAAAATAGAAAAACCACTGAATTTCTATACTAAGCTATCGGTAGGTCAAATCTTGCTTCCTCCTGGTAGGTTCATGTACTGTCCGAAAAAAAAAAAGGGTTGGTATCTGTAGAAAACATTTCATTCTCTTATTTCACAAAGACCCATTACCTTAAACCCTTCTTATAGGTGCCGAAAAACCTAAGAAGCTCTCTAGTTCTTTAAATCTCTCAAATTTCCATCATCACACAATTGGCTAAAGCTAATTAGGTTGGCCTTTAACCCTTCCAAATTAAGGACATTATCCAACTTTGGCATGCCCAGTGGTTGAATGGAACCCTTTCCAAACCTTCGAAATACTCCGAATCCCCAAATATGATAGTCCCACCGCTACACTTCTCCAGTAATTGTCTAGAATAACCACTATCGAAGTACCATTTATTTCTCACTTGAGCTTTCAAAGTAGTAGAACTACAAAGCACAACTCATGAATAAGTGTTGCATCCATTTTCAAATAAGTATACAAGTAAAGCAAAAAAAATGCCTACAAGTGTCTTTGATCTCAGGGCAACCACACTCTGATACCAAATATTTTTCCAAGAGGGGGAACTCGATATGGATCTTAACTCATTATTATACACTTGGAGACCAAGACACTTAACCTAGATAGGGGTGAAGCTTCACGTGGACCTCCTTGGCTCACGGGTCATCTAGGTCTCGAGCGATTATGAACATGCCAACAATCCTCAGTACGCACACACTAATGCGTTTGTTCACCAACAAGTTCTCCTACTCCGTTTTGTAAGGATGGAAAGAATTGTAGGTCTAGAATAAAGGTAGTTTTACTAAATAAGAAAACTCAAATTTGTGAATGACAGCTCGATCGGTAGGAGGGCGATCATAGGGTGGTTGTTGTTGGAGTGAAAACTATGTTCCAATCCCAAATAAGGCAAGCACCGCTCGAGTGAGCTCATAGAGCGAGCCTTGTTCTGCATTCCATGACCTTTTTTCCTTTTCTCCTAAGTCATCAAAAGACTGCTCTAACGAAGGCTAATGAGTACAAGGCGATCCCTATAATTTTTTAAGCCTAAAACTATGCAAAAACTTGTCCTCTTGAGTACTAAAAGGTGTTGCTCAAAGAGGGGTCCGATTGTGACTCAACTTATGTTTTTAAAACACAAAATTGATTTAGAAAAAATTTTCTTTCAAAATCCCAAGGAGTAATTATCTTTGTGCTAAACATGAATATGCATACAAAGGTTGAATGATATAGAATTGACGCTTGATCTCCTCCCTTTAATGTAGCTTTCAGATCTTGATCTGATAGCATCAAGACCATGGAAATGATCGAGATTTTATGATGGACTCCATGAAATTAGTCAATTACAAACATGATCTGACAAACTGGATTCTTACTTCTTGTTTCAAGCTTGACAATGTCCAACTTGAACTTCTCCAAGCTTCCTTAAACACCCAAATCTCGTACTAGGTTAAAGAAATAGCTACTAGAGTCCCTTCTTGAATTCCCATGCTCACAAATCTAAGGGTCTATGGAATTAACCCAAAGAGCATGCAAAGAGAGATAGAGAGTATGTGCAGAGGTAGAGTGTACCCCTTGAATAACTTGTATTAGAGAATTTTTCCTATATGCATATGGGTGAAGATAACCTCCAAGCAACTACCCAGTCATGGGGTACCATGATCCCCTCCATTTAGGAGGGTGGTTTATTTTTGTACTTCCACCAACCACCTAGGTAGGGATCAATTTGCGAATTTATTTACACTGAAAGATTATCATTCCTGCTCATTAACAATTTTTTAATCTGCTTAGCTACTTTTAGAAATCTGTGGCTTCATGAGAGTATCTCTAAGAGCACTTGCTAAATGACTAGTGCTCCTATTGGATTATATCATAACTAACAATGGAGAAATAGGCACAAGTTGAAAAGACCATTTAGTTCAAGTACAACTCAACTTGTCAGGAATTCTAATTTGAATAGGAATCTAGCTCCTATCTCATTAGCTCGCGACTCGATAGATTCCTACCTCCTCACGATTTGACTAATTCAAAATCAGCTGAAACTCCTACTCCTGATGGAGTGCCCTCACCCATTATCGCAATGGTAATGACCATATTCAAATTATGGATAAGAGTCCTCCAACGTCTATCAAATATCCAGATTTCCCACTAATGGACTGAGGTTCAATTTTCCACCAACCTCTAAAGCTCAGCCACCAGCTCTTCTAGCTCGGCCACCAGCTCCCCTAGCTCAATCAATAGCTCTCCTGGCTTGGCCATCAACTCCCCTAGCTCAAGCAGCAGATCCTATAACAGAACCAATAGCTTATNCCAGCTCTTCTAGCTCGGCCACCAGCTCCCCTAGCTCAATCAATAGCTCTCCTGGCCTGGCCATCAACTCCCCTAGCTCAAGCAGCAGATCCTATAACAGAACCAATAGCTTCTCTAATTTTCCATCTCCATAACTCGATCGCTCAATATCTATCTAAAGCTCCAACTCAGTAACTCACTAGCTCTATATCTTAGTAGCTCAGTAGCTATCCGGCTTAGTAGCTCGACAGCCCTCCAGCTCAACAACACTCCAGCCCTCCTGAGCTCTTGTTCTACAACTTAGTAGCTTGCTAGCTCTCCAACTCAGTAGCTTTCTAGATCTCCAATTTAGAAGCTTGGTAGCTCTTAAGACAAGGCATACATCTGAATGGAGCACATCAGGGGCCTAAGGTGAATATGGCCAAAGCACCAATGACAAAGTGATAGTGAATAGCCAACGAATTTTTTAAGTTCATGTCTCTATCTCAATGGAAGACACTAGATGTTCAGTGTAACTACCTTCAGTGCAATTCACATGCCAACTAGAAATTAAAGCATATTTTTATCACCATGGATTGAACCATGCCAACTTCAATGTTCGGCGCATCATCTAAAGTAGCACCAAACCAAGGTGGAACTCATTAGTTGTTGACATCACTACTTAGAAGCTCCCAATACCCGCCAACCTTGTCTCCATGCTGATCAAATGCTTCAGCACAACACTATAGTGGGTCTCAAAAAGACTCAAGGAGCCTATATTCTTTTGACCAATCTAAAAGATTGATTGTAGCTCTCTCTAGATCATCACTCTCCATAACACTCAATAAGTGGGACATCAATGTAACTTTCATTGCCACCTTGGTTGACATCGGTCAAATGATGCTAAAAAATAATAAAGTTCATAGTCTTTGAATACCCATTTCTCTCCTTCCCCATTTCTTAGCAAAAATGGTGTCAAAGTTATTCTATTGTAGCTATTAATATGTTTTCAAATTACATAAAGTTGGGCCAATATTGAAATAAAAGCTCCAAAATTTGGCCCAAATAGGGTCATAACTCTCGACCTCTGATGAAACTACTACTATTGGAGGGTGATCAACTCGATTGAACCACCGAAACACTGTTGACCAGATAAAAACTCAAAGAAACACTCTTCAATTGAAGGAGTAGAGGGAAATACCGCTCAGTTGGTACCTAGCAAGTTGAAACCCCGAACTAAGGCCAAAGCCTAATTCATAAGAGGAGAGCTAAATACGTTAAACCCTAATAGCCTACCTTCGAAAATGAGCTCTATTGGAAAACGTAGACGCCTAATAGCTCACAAATAAAAAAGAGAGATAAATGGGCGATATCAAATACCTAACAGCTCAATGTCATAAAGGAGATCTACTGACAAAGATAAATGTCTATCAGCTTGCCTTCAAAGTAGAGCTCTTAAACACATTGGCATCAATATAAAAGGGAATGACACACATGTCACAAATGCTAAGATGGATTGAGGGGTCTACTGATGATGGAGAAATTGGCACAAGGTGAAAAGACCATTTAATCCAACTCCAACTCAGTTTGTTAAGAGTTCGAATTTGATTAGGACTCCAACTCCTAGTTTACTAGCTCGTAGGTCAGCAGAGTCCAACCTCCTCACGATTTGACTAATTCAAACTAAGTTAAGACTCCTACTCTGAATGGAGAGCCCTCACCCGTTATGGCATTGTTACCGTCCATATTCAAATTATGGATAAGAATCCTCTAACAGCCTAACCCACTGGCCTATGAAAGGGAAGATAGGAGTAATCTGGGTAAGGCAATTGAATTCCCAATTTCATATTCTTATTCTTAAATGCCCTTTCTGACTTAAGCATTGAAGGGTCAACCCCTGGAGCTATGCTCCGACCTTCGATTTCGTTTTCAGGTGATCAAAGTCAGATGAGCTGACAAGGAGGTCACACCAAATTTTGGTATCATCAGTAACCTTGTATTTGGACATGATGTTTTTGTATGGTGCATATAGTAAGCCAAATCGATTATGCATAGGAATAAGAGGGTACCTACCCCTAAAAAAATCAATATTTTGATCTTAAAACTTCTCTTGAAACTTCTAATTTATTTCTAATACATGTTTCCAATGCTACTCTTGGGCTACTTTGATGTTAACTTCCCCAAATAAAACTCCAATGAAAAACAAAATACTAACCACTAAGTTAAATGAACGAAATTTATTGGAAAAGGTCCTTTGTTTATTGTAAATTATTGAACTAGACCTCCCCTCATTTATTAGGTGGTGTTTGCAATAAACCTTTTTTTTTTTTGGGTAAATGGGTTGAGATCCTTAAGAAAATGTTGATTAATCTGGCTACTTGTATGGTGTTATATTGTCATGCCTACTATATATGTGTTGGTCTTCACAAAGGATTTTCTCTTACTATTGACTACTTGATGTAGGATTCAAATGCCTTGTTTCAAGACTTCCTTAGATGATAACAATCAACAAATTTTAAATGAGGAAAATGACAATCAAAAGATTAACAAAAGGGTAGACATTTTTATCAATTTGGGAAAGATTTTGGATTATAAAAAACTAATGAAGCAGGCTCAGCACTAATTATACCATAAAATTAATCTAACACTTCTCCTAAAATACCAAGTCATGAATCTTTGATGGTTTGATTGTGTCTTTCCTATAATCAATGTCTCTTTCATAGACATTTTTTCATCGAAGGTTACACCGCCTTTTTAGGCAACTTCTTTTTACTTTCTTCTCTTGTTTTAACTATTGTCTTCCAGCATTTCTTTTTACTTTCTTTTATAGAAATTTATTTCAAGTCAAAGCTATTCTAATCCAATTTCACAAGTTCTACATCAGGCATATAGACATGAAACTTATTTCTTGCATTTTTAAATCTATTAATGTACTATTCTGCAGACTCATTAGGCTTCTGCCTTAATATAGACAAGTCTGTCATCGACACCTCTGATAAATTCTTAAAGAATTGAGCATGGAACTATTCTTCCATCTCTCGTCATGTCTTGATTGAATTCAATGGAGAATTGATAAACCATGAAAATGTAGTTTTGGTCAAGGATAGTGGGAATAATTTTATATTCAAATTCCCATTATTTTCAACTTCCCTACATTAGAAAGTAAACTGACCAATATGTTCTACAATAGATTGGTTCTCTTCTCTAGAGAATAAGTTAAACTCAGGAATTTTATATCCTCTAGGGAACTCCTCAAAGTCAACCCATGGGGGATATAGCTTTCCAAAAAGTGGTATTTTATCCCTTAAAGACTAGGATCATACAAATCTTGAATCATTTCCATTAATTGGTGTCTATTGACAATGAAGTTGTTATGAATTTCAAGGTTCTCAAATGGCTCCAAAGATTGCCCCCCCCCCCCCAATATGGGTTCATTTCCTCGATTGGATCCATATGAGGCATAGGATACCTCTCCCACGACCTTTTCTTTTGTGATCTTGAGCCAATCTTGGTCCATTTCTACGCAATGGATTCTTGGGATGATAGAAATTATGGAAAACCTCGATGAAATGGTTTTGGTGTTGAAAACTAAGCCCTATGTTTGGTGGCATCCTCGGTGGCCCCTAGTTTTCTATATGAAACACCACTTGGTTGGTGTTTCCTTCCTGTTTTGTTTGATTTTGAATAGCATTAGAGGACTTTTGATTAACGTGTTCTAACATATTTATCTAGCCACTCATCAAGTCATGTATGGCATTCATTAATCATGTCTAATGCTTGAAAAGGGGTCATACAGTACCTATTCCAAATTTTACCCAAAGATTAATGCACTATTCTGGCCACTAGTTCGGCCACTTCCTTACATTACAGGTTCTTCTGGATTGGAATTTGAACTTCCTTCAACATGGTTTGTATAGCTAGGTATGGCTTCCAGCTTTTTGTTACATTTTTCTCTAACCATTGCTTCATCTTGCTTCCTTGTTCGCATCATTCTTGATCCAAGTTAGTAACGTTGTCCCACTAGGCTTTCCATGAATTTTTGGTCTCCACAAAAGGATTTTCTCCTATAATCGGCAAACACAATTCTTCAACAGAGTGATCGTACAAGATTACTTGATGTGGGGTTCAACTAGCTTGTTTGAGGACTTCTATGGATGATAGCAATCAATAGATTTAAAGAAAGTAAAATGATAATCAAAAGATTAATAAAAGGAAAGACACTTATATTAATTTGGGAAAAATTTTGGATTAAAACAAACTAATGAATCAGTCTCAACATTGATTCTATCCTAAAACCAATCTAACAATACTCCTAAAATTCCCAAGTCATGGGTCTTTGATGGGTTTGATTGTGTCCTTTTCTTGCAATCAATGCCTCTTTTATAAGCATTTCTTCATCGACGGTTACACTAATTTTTTAGGCAATTTCTTTCTACTTTCTTCTCTTGTTTTAATTGTTCTCTTCCTATTGTCAAAGACCTAATTGTCTTTGATGGTCACTCCTTATGAATTCCCAAAGTGACTGGTTCATTCCCTCCAACGCAAGGGCTATAATTGACCCTAAATTTGAAGAGCCATGTTGATTGGCTTTGCCTTTTCCTTTACTGACTGAGTGAATGTCACATGGCGAACCCCTTTGGCTGAGTCATTCCATGGACAGACGTCATTCATTGTTAATTCACCAAAATGGTAGAATATACTCCAAACAACATGTTGTTACTTTGATTGAAATGATATAAAGATAAAGAGAACAAAAAATGTTGCTTTGGGAGATTTTGTTTTCCATCTAATACGTCAGATAACTTCCTATAGAAATAACCTCCAAATAATAATGTTGCATGAATTTTATCTTTTTCAGACTCCATAATGGTGAGAGACTGGTGTACTAGCATGCATTCTTTTTTTCTTAAATAGTTGGCGGTTTCTCTAAATATGTTACTCAATTTGGTGTATGTTATGTTGGACACTTTCAACTTTTAATTTATTGTGGGCATTTCAAGTAGTTCACAAATTTTTAATTGTGGAAAATGATGTTTGTAAAAAACTAAAGTGAATGGGCAAAATGTCACTCCATTTTGGTATGTACAACTAGTGGATTCTTAATACAAACAAGCATTACAACATAAAGAATAAAGCCACACTATGCTATTTTGTCTTGATACTATGCCCTACAAAGGCATTAGCAACTCAGTACACATGCTTGAAATCCTTTTTTTTCATGCTTGAAATCCTCATAGGCCACCTTAGTTTTAAAAAAATCCATTCACCCTATATCTCATGTCCATTGAGCAAGAAAAGTCGAGGGTACTTTAAAATGTCAATCCCTCATGGTCACTTCCTTTGCAATTGAAAAGAAAAATAAAACCTAGTCGAATAAGTAATGTGTGTGTGTGTATACACACACAAAAACACGTATACATGTATGTGCGTTTATGGAAATATAAATATGCATGTTATCAATCAATTTTCGGGAAATTTGGCTTGGGAAATTTTCCACCCACTTTTCTTAATTCATATTTGTTGATGCCAGAAATTTTTCTCCAAGCTTCAAGCACATGTTGATAGGAATTGTTCTCTAAATGGCCAAGGGTAACACCTGCAAGAGCAAGTCAAGTCTAGAGGGGCTCCGAGGGTGGACCCTCCAGCTTAAGTCAGAAAAGTAAATCAGGGAGCAAAATTTCAAACTGGAGTTAGAATTACTTACCTTCATTGATCTCCATTTTTTCCTTTTTATAAGCAAATTAATTATGTCATTAGGGGACTCTTATTCTTTATTTGAATTGAGACGGTTTCAGTGGTGTAGTGGAGGTGGATTCCTTGCTTGACTGAAAGTCTCAGTTGAGTTGAGTTAATCAAAGACTCTATCGAGCTAGAAAATGGGCCAGGTGGCGAGCTAGAGCTCTTTATGCTAAGCTCATGCTCAAATTCCTATCATCAGTTGCCCCCCAATTTAACTCAATCTAGCTTGAACGTGCTCTGTATTTAATGCATTTGTCTGTTAGTGCCTAGGGAAGTGGGAACATGAACTGTGTGGATGTAACCGCCAAAGAATCATTGTGGGGCCAATATTTAAACGCTTCTTCTCCACCGCCTTCTAGGACATCTCTAAGAACTTCAAGATCTCTAGTACATCTCTTCTTGCTCATCTTGATCCTTATCATTATGAGACTGATGATTCATATGGTCCCAATAATGTTTTCTTCTAGGAATCCATCTCTNATGGATAAGAATCCTCTAACAGCCTAACCCACTGGCCTATGAAAGGGAAGATAGGATTTCTTCTAGGAATCCATCTCTGAGGCTGGATTTCATTTCACAATGCCTCAATACATCACGGAGGCCCTTCACTGTCTAAATCTTGCCCCTTCTCAATTGACCTCAAACAGTTAGGGGTTCTTGGTTGGTATTGGCGTTCTTTGGGGTAAAGCCAATGGTGTCAATGTTCATCCAACCACTATCAAAATCTTACACTACTATAAACACACCCCATGCTCAGGGCAGAGCTTGGGTGGTTTTATGTTTTGAAGCGAGAGAGGACCGACCTTCTGCCAAGCAATTCCTCCAATGTCATTGAGTGGAAGGACAAGTTCTTCTTTGCCTCTAGGCCCAGCTGGGAGTAAGACCTTCAGAGGTCCTCTCCAGTAGACCCCTCTTGGTCCCTCACCTCTAGGGGTCTCGTCCTCCTTCTATTCGTAAGTAATGTATTTTATATTTTGCTTTCTTACTTTGTTGCCTTTATTGAACACTTTTTCTCTATACACAAGCAAATCTAATCCTTTGCTCCCCAAGCACAAGCAATGAGTTGATAGAGATTTAGCTCATCCTACCAAGGATCTCTCTGAATTGGTGCCCGATCATGCATTTTTTGACTACAAATTGGGTCTACCCCTCTACTTCCAGTGGTAAAATTCTTTCGTTATAATTTTTCCCTTTGTCTTGATCTTCTTTGACCTTTTTCTTGTTTGGTAATAGCAATGGCTTCCAAGAAAGTTGACAAGAAACTCCTTAGGGAGCTTCATGATAAGAGGGTTTATGAGGTTATCTCACCAACCTAAGAAGCCAAAGCTGAGCCCTCCCCAGGCTAGATGAAATTCCTCAAGCTATCCTGCTACACTAGTAACTTCCCTTCTTTCAAATGATGACATCGAGAAGGGTATTTACCTGATGACTACCTACAACGAAGAGGTGATCCTTCCCATCATAGGTGCATCTAGACACAGCTGGTGCGTTCAGACACGGGTATCAAATTACCCAGATTTTGAGCTCAATTTTCACATAATTAGCAGCCGATTCACAAAATTTTCATGAAATACACTTTTGAAGATCTTGAAGACTACCTTCAGATGCCCCAAAAATCAGTTCAATCAAACATCAGGGTAAAATTTAATTATAAAAATACCAAAATAGTGTCAAAAGATTTCCATTTCAAATTCTCACTAGTATATAATTATGCTCCAGAATGCCTCTTAACTTCTTTCCTTCATCAAATCTTTCCCCATTTCAACGGAATCATTCCTCCATTATTTTCTCAACTTGGATCACTTTATTATCATCATAAATCATCCAAATTACTGACAAAATGAAACAAACAACTAAAATAAGTATCAAGCTAGAAAATCTAAGAATCTAACATATATAATCTTAAAGAATATGCAATTACCTCATCCTTAAACATAATAAAATAGCACTTTTGATGGTTAATCAGTGCACTTGGATTCTCTCCCAATGCCTTCAAAGGATAAAGTATAGTCTAAGATTTCTAAAGTAGCCGAGGAGGGAGAGAGGAAAGCCATAAAGCCACTGAAGGCTCCAAGTTCCCACCACCTTCCATGTGGAACAACGTGGATGAAACTATGGTTACACTTCACCAATATGTCTGCTAGGAGGAGGTAAAGGCCACTTTTCGCCTTGGACCAGTCTAGGAGGCCAGAAACCTTGCTCAAACCATCGGGACGATAGGCCCTAAACTTATTTCTTTATGACCCTTGTAACTATCAACATTCTGCTAACCTTTTCGATCTATTTTTTTAGCTTACCATTCTCTCTACCAACATGCCTTGCATTGTACTTGGTTAAAAGAAAGCTTATGATGAGAAATTCATTGAACTCCACCCTAAGCTTGACAAGAGGGAAATGAGCTGATATTCAAGCGAGAAAAGCTTATGAAAGAGATACAGGAGCATGATCAGATCCTAATTTCTTTGGCTAAAGTAAAAAAAGAGAACGAGCTCTAGAGGGCAAGGACAAGCAACAAAGGAAAATTCCTTCATTTGAGGCCTAGGTTTTGGAGCTCACTACAAAGAGTAAGGAAGCTGAGGTGAATGAAGATCTTTCCCTTAAGGTCTCTAAGCTCTCTAATATTTTGGAGAGAAAAGGAATGGAGGTGGATGCTTTATTAAAGTTTGTCAAGGATGTTGCTTTTAAGAAATACCTGGAGTCTAAGTACTTTAAGAAGGAGACCCTTAAGTACTACATGGACGGCTTTGAGAAGTTCAGGACATGCACCAAAATGGACTATCCTGGGCTGGACTTTTAATAGTTCACGTAGGGTGACGATCTGGCGTCTAGAGAGGACAAGGAGGAAGAAGACGAACAAGAGGTGACCATCAAAGCTTAAGAAGACAAAAAGGTTGAAGGAGGCAGCCAGATTGAGTAGAGTTGTACGCTCATCATTTCACTTCTTTATACCATGTATTTTTCTCCTTTTTTTGTATTGAACCCTCCAGTTCATTAAAATAAGTCTTTTTTCTCTAATCAGGAAGTAGCTCATTTCTCATGTTGCGTGTTAAGCCGTTTGAATGACTTCTATGCTGACTATCTTGGATGTCTTCACTCAGTCAGCATTAGTAAGAATGATTTTAGATCTCTCTAAATGAGATTCAAGCTAGGATAAACACTTTTGGTTGTTAATGGGTCTTTTAGGCAAACTTCGAGCCAGGATAGATCAGAGGCCAAGCATGTTTTCCATTGAGTAGGCCGACTTGATGCCTTAATCAATTACGCACAATGCTCTTATTCAAACTATCAATAATTCTAATAAAAATGCCCTTTATCAAAGCTTATTGTTGGGCTTACAAAAACACCTTATTGGAGCTAGAGAAAAAAGAAAATTATTGAAATAACTTCTTTAGATGCTCTACATTCCATGAATGTGTTAACTTGGCTCCAAGATCACCAGATGATAGGTTCTTGACCTCAACACCTTTACCACTCTATATGGTCATTCTAGCTTGGTCCAACTTCCCATCCTTGGGGATCTTTGGTGACTGGGATAACTTTCTTCAGGACTACATCATTTGGCAAGAACTCTCGTGGCTTAACCCTAGACGTGTAATACCTTGCTACCATGCCATGATACATTGCGGCCCTTATTTATGACTCTTCCCTCATTTCTTCCAACTAGTCCAAGTTGCACAATAGATGTTGATCATTTGTTGCCTAGTAGTCTTGATGCTCTTGAGCATGGTCCAAATAGTAAACTCTACTTGTCTGTTTGCCTATAGGTGGCAAGGTGAGGAGTAATGATTGAGAATCTTGATCTCAGAGCAGAACCTTCTAAACCTTTCGTTGTCAAATTGTTTTCTATTGCACTGATTAAGATATCAAGTGTCCTAAACCTGCAAACAATGGACTTGCACAAAAAACCATGAACCTTTTGCTCTGTAATTGTTGTCAAGGACTCTGCCTCCTCCCACTTGGTGAAGTAGTCTATGGAAACCACAACAAACTTGTTTTGGACCTTTCCCTTTGGGAGTGGCTCCACAATATCAATTTCCCACTAGGTAAATGGCCATGGGCTTCATATAGGGACAAGCTCTAAGGGAGGTTACTTAGGAATGGTAGCAAACCTTTGGCATTTCTCACACTTATGCACATAGATTCAAGTTTCCTTCTTCATAGTTGGCCAAACATATCCTTGCCTTTACAATTTTGTGGGCAGCCAAGGCTTCCCCTCCCATGTGATTTCCACATATTTCTTTATGCCCTTCCTCAAGCACATATGCTGCCTCACTAGGACCCAAGCATCTCAAGTGTGGGAGTGAATACCTTCTCTTGTAGAGAACTTGGTTCAATATAGCATACCTAGATACCCCCTTGCGGGGATTCCTAGTCTCATGTGTGCCTTGTGGGAGAGTGTCATGCTGGAGGTATGCAAATATCCCATCCATTGATTAACCCTAATTAGTATGTAAATTAAAATAGTTAAATTAGTTAATTATTTAAGATGAAACAGTTAAAAACTGTAAATTAGCGTTAGTGCTTAAAGGTAGGGTTTATGTGTGCAATTCCTAAAATTTCATGGTTCTTGTGCAGAAATTGAGGAGAGCAATCTGATAAAGCTTAAACCAGTAAGGAGGCAAGTGTAATATCAACAAAGAACATGCAAGAATACTATGGAACCTCACCACCACATTCTAGTACATTAGCACAGTCCGGACGGTGGTGTTGGTGTCTGAACGGTTGTCTAAGGCGGGTCAAGCTTATCCTTCTTCCAGCATCTTCATCTTTGACCTATAAATAAGTCTGGCCATCTTCTTTAACCGAGATTTGGAAAGAGTTTAGAGAAAGGAATCCTTGGAGAGCTTAAAGAGAAATTCAAGAATATACAAAGAGAGATTACAGAATCCAATGGGAGATCCTATCCAATCTATTTTCCAACTAGAATTCTGTTATGCCTTTATACTTTGATAGTTGAACTTCCGCCACCTTTGTGTCTTAACTGATATTAAAGGTGGTTGTATTTTAATTATTCATTCGGAAAGGAGTGTCAGTGTTTGTACTTTATTTAGTATTGTAATGAAACTTACCCACACTTCTTGATTGTTTATAGCAATGAGGTGTGAGTAATTTACTTATATCCTCCAGTGAAGGATGAACATATGTATATTATTGGTTAAGACATGGAAATGCTGATGTTTAATTATACTTATTGTTATATATACCTCCCTTAATTTATGGATGGTTATATTAATAATATGCTCAAGATTATGAACACCGAGTGGTACTTAATATTCTATATTATACTATACTATCTATTATTATGTACTTCATGCATGATACAGTAATGTACGTAATTGAGTGTTACGTAAAATTCGATTGATTGGTTATATACGGTTTAAGTCTCAACAAACCAATACTTTTGATTCAATACATAGCCCAGAATTATGTCATCAGTGGTTCATCAACCTGCCAGTGGAATATCTAAAGTGTTCCAATTGAATAGCTTGACCTTCTGGTGCACTAAGGATGTTTAACTGTTGCACGGTACAAAGTTGTCAGATGAATAACCTAAGTGATCCTCCTGAATGGCTTGATCTGCTGGTTTACTAGGTTGTTTAACAAATATATAAGACAAAACTGTCAATTGGGTAATTCTAGTATTCCTCCTGAATGGCTTGACCTTCTGGTTTACTTGAATTATTNGGCAGCCAAGGCTTCCCCTCCCATGTGATTTCCACATATTTCTTTATGCCCTTCCTCAAGCACATATGCTGCCTCACTAGGACCCAAGCATCTCAAGTGTGGGAGTGAATACCTTCTCTTGTAGAGAACTTGGTTCAATATAGCATACCTAGATACCCCCTTGCGGGGATTCCTAGTCTCATGTGTGCCTTGTGGGAGAGTGTCATGCTGGAGGTATGCAAATATCCCATCCATTGATTAACCCTAATTAGTATGTAAATTAAAATAGTTAAATTAGTTAATTATTTAAGATGAAACAGTTAAAAACTGTAAATTAGCGTTAGTGCTTAAAGGTAGGGTTTATGTGTGCAATTCCTAAAATTTCATGGTTCTTGTGCAGAAATTGAGGAGAGCAATCTGATAAAGCTTAAACCAGTAAGGAGGCAAGTGTAATATCAACAAAGAACATGCAAGAATACTATGGAACCTCACCACCACATTCTAGTACATTAGCACAGTCCGGACGGTGGTGTTGGTGTCTGAACGGTTGTCTAAGGCGGGTCAAGCTTATCCTTCTTCCAGCATCTTCATCTTTGACCTATAAATAAGTCTGGCCATCTTCTTTAACCGAGATTTGGAAAGAGTTTAGAGAAAGGAATCCTTGGAGAGCTTAAAGAGAAATTCAAGAATATACAAAGAGAGATTACAGAATCCAATGGGAGATCCTATCCAATCTATTTTCCAACTAGAATTCTGTTATGCCTTTATACTTGGATAGTTGAACTTCCGCCACCTTTGTGTCTTAACTGATATTAAAGGTGGTTGTATTTTAATTATTCATTCGGAAAGGAGTGTCAGTGTTTGTACTTTATTTAGTATTGTAATGAAACTTACCCACACTTCTTGATTGTTTATAGCAATGAGGTGTGAGTAATTTACTTATATCCTCCAGTGAAGGATGAACATATGTATATTATTGGTTAAGACATGGAAATGCTGATGTTTAATTATACTTATTGTTATATATACCTCCCTTAATTTATGGATGGTTATATTAATAATATGCTCAAGATTATGAACACCGAATGGTACTTAATATTCTATATTATACTATACTATCTATTATTATGTACTTCATGCATGATACAGTAATGTACGTAATTGAGTGTTACGTAAAATTCGATTGATTGGTTATATACGGTTTAAGTCTCAACAAACCAATACTTTTGATTCAATACATAGCCCAGAATTATGTCATCAGTGGTTCATCAACCTGCCGGTGGAATATCTAAAGTGTTCCAATTGAATAGCTTGACCTTCTGGTGCACTAAGGATGTTTAACTGTTGCACGGTACAAAGTTGTCAGATGAATAACCTAAGTGATCCTCCTGAATGGCTTGATCTGCTGGTTTACTAGGTTGTTTAACAAATATATAAGACAAAACTGTCAATTGGGTAATTCTAGTATTCCTCCTGAATGGCTTGACCTTCTGGTTTACTTGAATTATTCAATTGTTGCATATACCTACCAGCTAACCTAAACAGTTGTTGTGTTATGGTTTAATATACATCAGACCTACTGGTTAACTTTTCAGTGCCATGGAAGTTAATTATTGTAAGTTGGTATTTTCAGTACTTAACCAATATAAAGCATATGAGATCCTTGAACCGAATGGTACCTTTTATATTATTGTCTTTTAACAGTTTACCTACGAATTTCACTTCTACAATTTATTTACTTAGACTAGTTATCAATCTAAGCTCACCTCACAAGATATCTCATGTTACATTGATTTAACAACAACTTCGCTATTCTTATTTTAAATTCCAATTATTAAAACTCTTCGTGGGATCAATCATGGACTTAAACCAAGAAAACTACAATTCCACCACTTATACTTGGGTGTATGACATAAAGCAGGTCATGAAACAGGTCAAATCATCCATCCAACTCAATTCTTGACTAACTGGTTCAATACCCAAGATATTTAAGCAATCTTAAAATGCTCAAACTTTTGCCTAGTTCTTTTACAATGGTTAAAAGCTTAAACTGGGCTCCCTAGCCTCATAATCTCCATCCACTTGTCTCACCACCAACTGTAAATCATTGTATGCATGCAAATGCTTCACTCCAACCATCTCAGCAAGCTTCAAGCCTACAATAAGTGCTTCATATTCAGTCTCATTATTTGATGCCTTAAATCCAGTGCGTAGAGCATACTCAATCTTTTCTTTGACCAGCGAGATGATTATTAATCTAGCTCCTCCTCAAGATGAGTTGGAAGACCCATCCATGTACATCTTCCAGGGGGCTTGCTGAAGATCTTGATCAATCTCAGGGAGTTTGGCCCCCTTTACTACAAACTCTATTATAAAATCTGCTGCCATTTATCCCTTGATCGAGGTTTGTGGTACGTACTGTATATCGAACTCACCTAGCTTGATGGACCATTTTTCTAGCCACCCTGTAATGTCTGGACTTGGAGGACTTGTTGTAGAAGGATGTCAAGGATAAGCATAACAATATGTGCTTGAAAATAAGGCATCAATTTTCTTGAGGTTGTAACTAGTATCAATTCTATATTTTTCATAGCAGGATACCTAACCTCTACTCCCCTTGATAATCGATTTATTTAATAAATCAGGAGTTGGACCTTTTTCGTTTGGGTGACTAGGACTGCACTAGTGGCCTCCCTTGACATTGCAAGGTATAAGTATAGCTTCTCTCCATGCTCTGGTCCCATCAAGAGTGGATGCTTATTAATGTACTCCATTAGAGCTCTAAAGGCCTCTCTATACTCCAGGCTCCACTCAAATGTTTTCCTCTGAGTTTTGAAAAAGTAGATACACTAGTCACTAGCCTTGGAGATAAATATGTTCAAGGCTGCCACCCTTCCTATGAGCACCTAGACCTCCTTAGTGCATCTAATATATAGGAGCATCTGGATCTTTTTAGGTTTGGCCTCTATACCTCCCTAGGTTACCACAAAGACTAAGAACTTCCCTGAGGAGACCCCAAAAGCCCACTTGGCAAGAGCAAAGGGTATTACTTTGTAACAATAGGTTCCCCCTTCTATGATGAAAGATGTCTTTTGTTGAACAGGTTTATGCATCATAATTTGGTTACAACCAGAAAAGGCAACCAAGAATGTGAGTATCTCATATCCTACTGCAAAATCAGAAAGAACATCTATTCAAGGTAACAGGCAACAATCCTTTGGGCACTCCTTATTCAAATTTGTTAAATCCATGCATATGCACTATTTTCTATTGATTTTATTTACTAACACTTCCCTACTTAAGCTAGCTTTGAGGAGCTTTGCTACCTCCTCACCGATCGCATTGTTCTATTTTGGAGCAAAATTTATACGCTTTTGCCAAATTGGTCTGGAGGTAGGATTAACATTTTATCTATGTTCTATGATTGATGGGTCAATGCCCACCATGTTAGACTGCTTCCAAGAAAAAACACATGAACTCCTCCAGCAACCACTTCAAGGTTTTAATAAGCATTTTTCCTACAGAAGTGGTCTACTTGGGCTATGCTATAATTTTAATTGGTTCTAGCTCATTGACAAGCTAGGGATGCTCAGCTTCATCTCTATGATCCAAGGACTCTATAGATAGGATCTTTCGATGTTGTGTCTCTTTCATAGAGGCCACTGAGCATCCCATGCTGCTCCTTGATCACCTTGTGCTTTTCCTACACCTATCTTGGTTGGAAACCATAGCAAGAGATGACATGCCCTTATAAAGTCGAGGTTTGGGCACCCAAGAATAAAATTACAGGTAGAAGGACAATCCAACACGAGGAAGTTAACCATAAACGTGGTTTGTTGGGGAGCTCGATTGGTTGTGACTGGGATAACAATGCCCCCCAAAAGATAAGCCTTTTTATTTGAGAATCTGAAAAATAGAGCAATGACGGACATCAATTTTTTCCCTGCCTATGTTCAGTTTGTCAAAGGCATTGAAAAATATGATGTCCATCGAGCTTCCACTATTAATGTGGACTGTCCTCATGAAGTAATTGTGCAATGGTCAAAGTTACCACCAGGGGATTATCATGTGGGTATTAGAGCTCTTTAAGATCATCAAAAAAAAAAAAAGAAATGAGCTAGCTAATTCGGGGCCTCTTATTTGGTTTACCAAGCCTACCTTATGCTTGGTTTTTTCTTTTTGGGCATGAACTTTTCTGGTCGAGCTGTTTTCTCCTCCTCCAACAAACCCTGCAAAGATCACCCTGACCTCTTCATACATCTCGTCTCTATTTGGTTGTGTGTCTGCCCTCTCATGGCATCTCTGTTCAATAAACTTGTCAAGTTGCCCCTTCTGAATAAGGTCTTCTATCGAATCCTTCAGAACTCTGCAATCTTGGGTGTTCTATCCATGGTCACAATGGAACCTACAATACTTGTCTCTAGGTCTTTTGTTGGGATGGGTTTGTATCTTTATTGGCCAGTTCAGAACTCAGTCGTGAAAAAAGATTTGTTCAACTATAGTGTTCAACGATGTGTATCTACAAGCCAGTTGGCTTGGGGTTCTAGGACCTTGGTGATCCCTGGTACCCACCCTCTTAGTTCAATTCTTTTTTGGGCTACTAGCTCTATCATTTCTACTTGGCTAGTCGCGCTTCTTCCTCTTCTCTTGCCTATCCTCCTGGCTTCTACGCACGAGAAGGGTGCATTCATGTGACTCTATGCTCCTGAGAGCAGCTTAGTCATGCTTAAATGTTAATCTTTTGACAATGATAAGAGGAATTGGGAGGGTTGGATTCCTCCCATAGATGCAATGATGCCACTTTGTCATCCACATTGTCAATCCAGTGGGACTCTGTGGTGAATCTGTTGACAAATTTTTTGAGTGCCTCATTTTTTGCCTACGTCACATTAAGGAGGTCAGTGGGAGGCTTTTTATGCATTCTCCCTCATATGAAGTGGGAGATGAAAGAGGTACTAGCTCTGCAAAAGAGCTGATTAAACTGGACTTCAATTTATTAAACCAGCACCTAATAGTTCCCTTAAGGGTGGTTGCAAAAGCCCTACACATAATTTGATTAAGGACATTATGAAACATCATAAGAGACTTGTGATTCTCTGAATGATCGAGTGGATCTTTCAATCCATCAAAACTCTCAATGACCAGCATCTTGAATCTCAATGGAGGGGTAAGTTGGAGACACCAGGAGTGAAGGGCGACTTTGTGTGATGTACTAAAACCTCCACTGCCTCTAGAACTTGAGCATTCATAGTATTGATGACATTGTCAAGCATGGCATTGACCTCCTAAAACTTTCATTTCCATTGATCATCAACTTGTGGACGAGTTTCCAAGTTTTGGCATTTCCCCTTATTTCCTTGGTTCTCATTGCGATGCTCCCGAACCTGGAAAACATTTCTTTCTAGGAGTTGTTGGGCAGTGAATATTTGTAGGATTTTTCAGTTCTACTGAACCAACTCCATGGTTTTTTCTAACTTCTTCACCTTCGCAGTTTCCTTGCTTGGCAAAGTTGGGTTTCCTGGGTCAGTTGAGTGTGACCTTGATCATTCATCTTCACTGGTTTGGTCTCTAACCAGATCTTTTGACCTAGTGATGGCCATTAGTTTTGGACAACTTAAGGATGAAAAACTTAGCATTTCCCATAGACGACACCACCTGTTGATGCCAAAAATTGTTTTACGAGCTCCAAGCAAGTGGTTGAACTAAATTATTATATGAACATTCAAGAGAAGCACCTACAAGAACAAGTCAAACACCGGAGGGGCTCTTGGAGTCGACCATCCAATGCTTAAGTCAGAAAATGAAATCAGGGAAAAGAATCTCAAACTGAAATTGGAATTATTTACCTTTGTTGATCTCCATTCTTCCATTTTCATAGGCAAATTAACTATGCCNTGCTTAAGTCAGAAAATGAAATCAGGGAAAAGAATCTCAAACTGAAATTGGAATTACTTACCTTTGTTGATCTCCATTCTTCCATTTTCATAGGCAAATTAACTATGTCGTTGGCGGACTTTTATCCCTCATTTGAGTTAAGGCGGCTCTAGTACCATAGCGGAGATGGACTAGGGGCGGAGCTATGAATTGACTTAAGGATAGGGACAACCTATATTTTAAATATATTAATATAATGGTATAAATCACAAATCTAATTTTAACAAAAATTTAACCTACAAGAAAATCAAAGCCTAAGGTCAAAAATTTCCAAGATGAAAAGGAAAAAAGTCATTATCAAACAATACTATTTTTTACCAAATAGATATATTAAATTTAACTGGTAATTATATTTGATTCACAAAAAAAAAAAAAAAATTCAAAGTAGATCAAACTCTATTGAAGGTGTCTAGATATAATCTTGCATAATTGTCTTTCTTGAATTTATAGCTAAATTATTTTTAAAAATAGAATAGGTTTGTCTCGAATAACCCTGACTTTTCTTTTTTTCCTCTCAATTTATAAAGGTAAAGTGATACATTTATATTAATTATGTCATATTGCATAATAAAAACTCATTAAATTGAAAAGTATCAAAAGTTGATACATATATTGTACATGAACAAAATAAAAATAAAAATAAAATCAATTACAACTCCTACCGAAATGTGACGCTTATTACACCTACTTATAATTGACGCTGACGAGTTTTCATATTTTATATTAAAATCACAAAGCTATTACAAAAATTAAGAAGTAAGCGTAATAATATCATTGCAATCCAATGACAACAAATCAATTGTCAGATATAGAAAAATAGAGATCAATTGTAGGTCAATTGAAAGTAATTTTATCTTAAAATTTTGAATTTAAAACCAAATAATACACAAATTCTTAAAATCAAGACAAATTTTAAGGTGGGCACAACAAATAATATTTAAAAAATAACTAATATACATATAATTAAGAAAAAAAAAATTGAGGGTGGGCAAGTGCCTTGGCTCCTGGTTACCTCCGCCCTTGAGGTGGACTCCTTATTTGAGTGAAAATCTCAGTTGAGCGGAATTAATCAAACAATGAGGAGGTAGGACCCTACTACTTTGTCTGCACAGGCATTAGCAACTCGTAACACGTGCCTAAAATCCTCATAGGCACCTTAGTTAAAAAAACAAAAACCCACTTACCTTATTTCTCATTCCCTGAGCAAGAAGGCGAGCAAGAAAGGTCGCGGGTAATTTAAAAGAGCAATATTTTTGGATCTAAAAATCTGACATAATTTATTGACCTAATTTATTATAACTTTTGAATTAATTGTGAACTCCATCAAACATTAAAACTTAGTTTTGATCCAATAATTACATTAACTCCACATCATTATGTTACCAAATTATATTAGACTTTTAAGTGTAAAAAGCATTACTCAATTTAAAATGTTAGTCTGACATGGTCACTTCCTTTGAAATTGAAAAGAAAAATAAAACCTATTCAAATAAGTAACATATATATGTGTGTATATAAGTTTATAATTTACCCAATTTTTCAAACCCAATTATAGGTTTGAAAAATAAAACCTATTCAAACCCAATTATATTTGAGCTATAATTTACCCATGTAATTACATAAGTTTATAATTGATACGGACGAAATTCCCGGCCAGGGCTTTGGTGGCCCAAAAGCCTAACCAGCCCAAGGGGCCCGGAGCAGAGAAGCAGGACCTGGCATCGGCAAATAGCCCAGCAGTCCAGGCCCAGCCCAAACCATAAAGTGGTTTGGGGAGTGAAAGCCCAGTCCAAGCTATTTCTGGATGGGCAGAGGGGACCATGCATCCAGGGGGACCACCCCTAACACCTGCGGCAATCTTAGAGAAGGTGGAACACCAAGCCACCAGAGATTATGGCAACGGCAGCGCCGGATGAACAGTGATCGTGGTGGTAGAAGAAGTAGGAGGGGGTTAGAGAAAAGGACAGCTAGAGGCCCTAAGAAGAGCTAGTATAAATAAATAACAATAACCCAAGCAAGAGAGAGACTCGATCACCCCTGAAAAAGATCAAGGAACATTTGAGAGCAAAAGAGTACAGAAAGCTGAGAGAGAATACCTAGATAATTATTCTTTGTAAGTAGACCCCGAGTCCCAAGTTACTAGAGGCACTTTGCCGGCCGATGAATATACAATCCCAGCGAGCAAGAGACTTTGTTGATAGTGGACGTAGCCTTAGTCCTTCGGCTAAGGTGAACCACTTATATTCTCTGTCTAACTGTTCATAAAAGATTAATCCATCATCTGCAAAATCATTTTCATAACACCATCCAACCTTAGTTGGGCTTGGGCAACAAACTCTGACCACCATCAGTTGGCGCCATCTGTGGGAACGGTTTTAATCGTTTCTTTATCTGATTTCTATTTGATGGTTTCAACTTGAAATATGAGTAAAGCTCCTGCCAATCCCCAAGCCCACCAGAACCTACCAGAGAATCCCCTGATTCCTGAAGTGGACACCGAAAACCACTTCACAGCGACAAACCTTCCCCCTCTAGAGGGGATGGATACCTTTCACCGAACCACAATGCAACTTATGAAATAGAACCAAGAGCTATTGGAATAGATACAGACTCACCAACTCCCTCCATTCCCACTAGCTCAGCAAGAGCCCCCTCCACCGCCAACAGGTCACGATGCTCCCCTTCGGGGACACCATACTCCACCAAATGGGGTCATAAAGCTCCATGAGCACAACNCCTTTCACCGAACCACAATGCAACTTATGAAATAGAACCAAGAGCTATTGGAATAGGTACAGACTCACCAACTCCCTCCATTCCCACTAGCTCAGCAAGAGCCCCCTCCACCGCCAACAGGTCACGATGCTCCCCTTTGGGGACACCATACTCCACCAAATGGGGTCATAAAGCTCCATGAGCACAGCCACTCTAGAGAAAACCATCGGAGAAGACATCCCGAAGGACAAAACAAGGACGAGGCCCATAGCCGGGCTACAGCTGCCTTCCGACAGGACAAACCTCATCCCCCGTTCGAAATCGATGATCGCATATGGGAGCAGAGAATCCGTGAACTCCAGCGAGAGTTGGGCAATGTGAAAGAAGTGGTTAGAGGAAACGCCCCCGACACCATGGATGCCCTAGTCCAACAAACTGAGTCGCCATTTACACCTGAGGTCCTCAATTTCCCTCTCCCTCAGAAGTTCTGGATGTCATCGACAGAGGCATTCGATAGGACCAAAGACCCAATCGACCACTTAAACTCCTACAAGAATCAAATGGAACTCCAGGGGTATCTCGACCCGATTCATTGCCGAGCTTTTGCCATCACCCTGAAGGGATCGACAATAGCTTGGTTCAACAGGTTACAACCGGCGTCAATCCCCTCCTTCAAGGAACTGTCAATACAGTTCGTCTCACACTTTATCGGAGCAAGGACATATAGAAAGTCGTCCTACCACCTGTTGAGCGTCAAACAGGAACCAAGTGAGTCCCTAAGAAGTTACATGCAACGCTTTAACTAGGAATGCCTGAAGGTGGTAAGCATGGACGATAAATTCCTGTTAACCACCTTCATGTTGGGACTCGAAATGCAGTCCAAGGATCTTCTCTTCTCGATTGCTAAGAACCCTGAGGCTACTATGGCCAAGGTGTTAGGAAAGGCTAAAAAGTACATTAACGATGAAGAAGCTCTTCGCCTGAAAAGAAGATCGACAATGCCGAAAGGGGACAAGAAGAAATGGGACCATAGCCCCAAGAGAGAGAAGAGACACGACCGGTCCCCAAGAAGAGATCGCACTCCAAGAAGAGGGAGAGAGTCTTCCCCTAAAAGAAGAGGAAATGTCCGAGGTCGACTAGGACCTCCTCTGCAAAAGCTACAGCCGCGGTATGCTCCAGCCCGACTCCCGCCCCTTGTCACCTCGATCACTCAGGTCCTCTACGAGATCCAAAAACGAAAGGTTCATCTAGTGGCCACCGCGTATGAAATCTGACCCCAATAGGCGGGACGCCACTAAGTACTGTGAGTACCACAAAGACACCGGCCACGAGACAAACAACTACATAAAACTCAAGAAAGAGATAGAATATCTGATCCAAAGGGGACACCTGCGCCATTATGTTGTGGCGAATTGAAGAATTCAGAATAATCAAGGCCGAGAAGACCAAGCTGCCACAGAACCCCCTCAACAGCACCAACAAGGCCTCAGCAAAATCTGCGTAATCTCAACTGGGTTCGTCGGAAGAGGCGAATCCAGCTCGGCACATAGAGCACATGCTCGGAAGGCGCATTCTGAAGATCACCTTGAAATCCATACCGTATGAAAGGTGCCCCACTGAGAAATAGAGATCACCTTCTCAGATGCGAACCTCGGAGAATGCCAATAGCCACATGACGACCCCTTGGTCATAAAGGCGATCGTCGCCAACAAAACCATGCACCGGGTACTCGTCGACAACAAAAGCTCTACGGATATCATTTTTGTGTTGGCTTTCGACCAACTGGGCATAGAAAGATCAAACCTCGAACCTGTGAAATCCCACCTACTAGGTTTCTCGGGCAAAAAGTTCCTGCTAGTTGAATCCATCTAACTCATCCTCACCATCGGTGAACAACCCTGCCAGGCTACAACCACCGCTCAGTTCCTGGTAGTAGATANACCCCTTGGTCATAAAGGCGATCGTCGCCAACAAAACCATGCACCGGGTACTCGTCAACAACAAAAGCTCTACGGATATCATTTTTGTGTTGGCTTTCGACCAACTGGGCATAGAAAGGTCAAACCTCGAACCTGTGAAATCCCACCTACTAGGTTTCTCGGGCAAAAAGTTCCTGCCAGTTGGATCCATCTAACTCATCCTCACCATCGGTGAACAACCCTGCCAGGCTACAACCACCGCTCAGTTCCTGGTAGTAGATACTCCATCTGCCTACAACATCCTGTTGGGAAGGCCATCTCTCAACTCCATCAAAGCAATACCTTTGGCATATCATTTGGTGATGAAATTCCTCACAAAAAATGGGGTCGACATGGTCAGGGGGAACCAACGCTTGGCCAGAGAATGTTATATTGCGTCGATGAAACAAAGGAAGGTGGAATCGATCCAACTCGAGGACCTGGACATGAGAGATGAATTACAAACTAGGCCTACCCCTACGAAGTAGTTGGAGCCTATACAGTTGGACGAAGACCAGGGGCACGTGGTGTTCATAGGTTCAATGTTGTTTCCATCCATCAAGGAGAAGCTCATCTCGTTCCTAAAGGCAAATGTTGATGCTTTCACCTGAAAACAAGAGGACATAGAGGGAATAAACCCCACAATGATCGTGCATCATTTGAGTGTTGATCCAAGCTACAAACCTATCAAGCAGAAGAGAAGAAGCTTCACGCCAGAAAGGCAAAAAGCCATTAACGAGGAGGTGGCTAAGCTGCTGCAGGCCAAGGACATCAGGGAGGTTGATTACCCGACTTGGTTGGCCAATGTCGTGCTCGTAAGAAAGATGAATGGCAAATGGCGACTCTGTATCGACTTTATCAACCTGAACCGGGCATGTCCTAAGGATAGTTTCCCCTTACCTCGAATAGATCTGATCATCGATGCAACCGCTGGCCACGAGCTCCTCAGCTTCATGGACGCCTTTTCGGGCTACAATCAAATCAAAATGGACCCCAACGACCAAGAGAAGACATTGTTCATCACAGAACAAGGGGTGTATTGCTACTAAGTGATGCCCGTCGGCTTAAAAAATGTCAGAGCTACCTATCAGAGGTTAGTCAATAAAATGTTTCACAAAAAGCTCGGTCTGACCATGGAAGTCTACATAGACGATATGCTAGTAAAATCACTTAAGGTCGAATCCCATATCCACCACCTCGGGTAATCTTTCGAGATTATGCGCCAATACAAAATGAAGTTAAACCCAAAAAAAATACGCCTTTGAGGTATCAGCAGAGAAGTTCCTAGGGTTTATAGTCAACAGTAGAGGTATCGAAGTAAATCCCAAAAAGGTTAAGGTCGTCCTCGAAATGAAGCCCCCTACCAACATTAGAGAAACGCAGCACCTAACAGGAAGAATAGGGTGCTCAACCATTTCGTCTCGCGATCAAGAGATAAATGTCAACCTTTCTTCAAAGTGTTAAAGGCAGCCTTCCGGTGGGATGAGAAATGCAACGAGGCCTTTCAAGCCCTCAAGGCTCACTTGGTCTCTCTACCCGTGTTGGTAAGTCCTAAAGAAAGAGATATCCTGACCCTCTATTTGGCCGTATCCGAATTCTCAGTTAGCGCTGCCCTGATAAAAGACAAAGAAAGAATCCAACAGCCGGTCTACTTCTGCAACAAGGCCCTCCAAGGAGCCGAAGAGAGGTACCCAAAAATAAAAAAGCTCGTGCTGGCTCTATTGATAGTAGCCCAAAGACTAAGGTCGTACTTCTAGGCGCACACCATCAAGATCCCGACAGACCAACCAATGAGACAGGTCCTGCATAAATCGGAGGCCTCGGGAAGGCTCGTCAAGTGGGCGATGGAGCTTTGCGAATTTGACGTCAAGTTCAAGCCTAGAACCGTGGTTAAAGAGCAAATCCTGGCTGACTTTCTAACCGAATTTACCGCACCACCTGAAGAGAGTATTGAAGACCGCGACGGCTTGCCCGACATACTGACGTGGAAGTTGTTTGTAGATGGGACCTCAAATGCCCAAGGATGTAGAGCAGGCCTCATCCTTACTTCCCCAGAAGGTTACGACCAAGAATATGCCTTGAGATTCAACTTCCAGTCGTCCAACAATGAGGCAGAATATGAAGCGCTCATAGCCGGCTTAAACCTGGCTCTATCGATGGAAGCACAGCAAATCATGATCTATAATGACTCGCAACTGGTGGTAAGACAAGTCGAGGAAGAGTACACCGCCAAAGAAGAGAAAATGGTATTCTACGTGATGAAGGTGCGTAGCTTGCTAAAGAAGTTTGTGCGGAACGAGCTGGTACAGATACCTTGAGAGACCAACACCCGGGCTGAAGCCCTGGTCAAACTAGCCACCACTGACTAATATGGCCTCCTCGGGAAGACGCCCGTCGAGACGCTAACCCAGCCTAGCATACAGCTCAACATCGAGCTGAGCGGAGATGTTCATGCCCTCCCAATTGAATTAGACACTTCTTGGATGGACCCCATTAGATCATTCCTGCTAGACGGAGTGCTACCCGAGCACCCAAAGGAAGCCACAAAGCTTAGATCCAGGGCGGCAAGATTCACGATGGTCAGAGGTAACTTGTATAAAAGAGGTTTTTCATTTTCACTAATGAAATGCGTATCTGAACCTGAAGCAGATTGCATCTTGAGAGAAATACATGAAAGGATATGCAAAAACCATATTGGGGCAAGGGCGTTGGCAAATAAGGCACTACGACAAGGCTACTTTTGGCCAACTATGTCCACAGATGCCACGGAGATAGTAAAGAAATGTCAAACTTGCCAGATTCATGGCAACTTGTCACACTGCCCGCTAGAGCAACTCACCCCCGTGGTCAGCCCCTGGCCTATTTAGCAATGGGGGCTAGACATCCTAGGCCCCCTGCCAACCAGGGCCGGGTAGTGCAAGTTCGTCGCGGCCGCAGTAGATTACTTTACAAAGTGGGCTGAAGCAGAGTCTCTGGCCAAGATTACGGTACAAAAAATCAAGAACTTTGTCTGGAAATCCATTATATGCCACTTTGGGGTCCCTAGAGCAGTCATCTCAGACAACGGGAAACAATTTGATAGCCCTACATTCACGGGCTTTTGCAAGGGACTGGGGATCCAGAATTATTTTTCAGCTCCTACGCACCTACAGTCCAATGGACAAGCCGAAGTAACCATCAAAAAGATCAAGCTGGCATTGAAAACCAGGTTGGAAGCTTCAAAGCCACAATAGGTAGATCACCTCCCAACGGTACTATGAACATACCAAACAACAGTGAGGACAGCAACTGGCGAGACACCTTTCAGCTTAGCATACGGGACAGAAGCAATGGCGCCAGTCGAAGTCGGCATGCCCTTGGCAAGAGCCAAACTCTTTGACTCTGAGCAAAATGAGATATCCTTACTGATATACCTCGACCTCCTTAATGAAAAGAGGGACAAAGCGCTACAATGGATATTCTCCTACCAGAGGGACATGGCCAGATTTTACAACAAACAGGTAAGAAGAACAAGCTTCAAGCCAGGCGACTTGGTGCTGAAAAAACTTCTCCCAGCCAAGAAGGACCCCTCCCATGGCAAACTCGGTCCCAACTGGGAAGGACCATATCTCATAAAAAGGATAGTCCAACTTGGAAATTACGAGCTACAGACACAAGAAGGGCGTAACCTGCAGCACTCGTGGAACGCGAATCACCTAAAGTTCTACTACCAGTAATTTCGCGAGAACCTTTTTGAAATAGAGAAGGAGAATTATTATGAAAGTTTCCCTGTGGAAATCAACGAAGTTTTTCTTATAAGGGGAGGAAGGCCACGATAAGATGAGGTCAACACCCGACCTGACCAGGCTTTTCAGCCTAAAAGAGCTCGTAAGCTCAGAGCAACTAGGCTTTTCAGCCTAAGAGAGCTTATAGGGACTAAGTTTTTCAGCCTAAGTATAAAAGAGCTCGTAAGCTCGAAAAAGGCAGGTTTTTCAACCTAAGAGAGCTCGTAAGCTCAGAGCGACTAGATTTTTCAGCCTAAGTGTTTAAGAGCTCGTAAGCTTAGAAAAGGCAGGCTTTTCAGCCTAAGAGAGCTCGTAAGCTCGGAACGACTAGGTTTTTCAGCCTAAGTGTTTAAGAGCTCGTAAGCTCGGAACGACTAGGTTTTTTAGCCTAAGTATAAAAGAGATTGTAAGCTCAGAAAAGGCAGGTCTTTCAGCCTAAGAGAGCTCGTAAGCTCGAAGCGACTAGATTTTTCAGCCTAAGTGTTTAAGAGCTCATAAGCTCAAAAAAGGTAAGTTTTTCAACCTAAGAGAGCTCGCAAGCTCGGAACGACTAAGTTTTTTAGCCTAAGTGTTTGAGAGCTCGTAAACTCAGAAAAGATAGATTTTTCAGCCTAAGAGAGCTTGTACGCTCCAAAAAGGCAGGTTTTTCAGCTTAAGAGAGCTCGAAAGCTCGGAGCAACTAGGTTTTTCAGTCTAAGTGTAAAAGAGCTCGTAAGCTTAGAAAAAGTAGGCTTTTCAGCCTAAGACAGCTCGTAAGCTCGGAGTGACTAGGTTTTTCAACATAAGTATTTAAGAGTTTGTAAGCTCGAAAAAGGTAGGTTTTTCAGCCTAAGAGAGCTCGTAAGCTCGGAGCAACTAGACNTCGTAAGCTCGAAAAAGGCAGGTTTTTCAGCCTAAGAGAGCTCGTAAGCTCGGAGCAACTAGACTTTTAAGCCTAAGTATTTAAGAGCTCGTAAGCTCAAAAGAGACAGACTTTTCAGCCTAAGAGAGCTCATAAGCTTGGAGAAACTAGGTTTTTCAACCTAAGTATTTAAGAGCTCGAAAGCTTGGAAAAGGAAAGCTTTTCAACAAAAAAGAGCTCGTAAGCTCGGAGCAACTAGGCTTTTCGACCTAAGTGTTTAAGAGCTTGTAAGCTTGGGATGATCAGGCTTTCCCAGTCTATGAGAGCTCGCAAGCTCAGCTCACCAGGTGAACCAGTACGAAGGCCCGAGAGCACAAAGACCTATCAATCCGAGTCCAAAACAAAGAATGGGCGCAAAGCACAAAAACACAAGATCAACAACAAAAGAGTAGATTTCATTAGTCAAAATAGGCCAACACTTCAGCCAATAAAAAAAAAAAAAAAAGAGTTGGCAGGATCATAGAGGCAACAACAACTAGGACATAGAAACCACAACAACCGAGACATAGTAGCAGCATAGTCAAAAAACCCCTCCCCTCTTCGGGTCCTCCCTGGCAACCCCCTTCAACTTGCGATCTCCCTTCTCCAGCAGGGCATTCACCTACTGCAAACGAGCAAGCTCCCCTTCAAACCATCTCTCTCGCTCTCCACCTCCACTAACCTCTTCTTCAACAACTCCACCTCAGCCTCCATTCCACGAGGTAGGGAAGTCATGACCCGGGTCCTGGTTGAGCTTCCCCCTATCCCATAACGGGCAAGGTTCTCAGGGGTAACAAGAGCATAATAGAAAAGGGGAGAAGCTTTCTCAACCTTCCAAACATTGGATGCCTCCTGCGGAGTTAGACAAGGAATACCTGCACAACACAATGTCGGTAGAAACAAGATCAGTACAACATTTAACTGCAAAAACTGGCTTAAAATCCACAAAGAACAATTACCTCTCTCCCTGAAATTCCCCCAAGAGTGAGGGATCCAAAGGTGACACCCTTCATCCACCACAGGCTCCCACGAATCCCCCAATATGAAGAAGAAGCGTTGGGCCCACCCATTAGGAATGGGGGGAATGTCAGCAACGAGAGGCGGTTGGAAGTACCATTTGAAAGTAAGAGAATAGAAAGAAGGGGGAAAGTTATAGGAAAGATCAAGAAAGTAGAAAAACTCAAAAATAGTAGAAAAAGCTTCAAAACCCTACATTCGCCAAAAGATAAAGAAACCAACCAAAGCAGCCCATCCCAAAGGGGAAAGCCGAGTGAAACACAAACCATGGTGAGAAAGAATCCAAACAAAGTCCTGATGAAGGGGAAGCCGAAGGCCACACGCAAAGGCCCCCTCAAAGAAAGCAAACTCTCCTGAAGCAGGCATACTGCAAGACTCATCAGGGGATAGGACCCTAACAACCAAATCTGTAGGTAGGTCATACAGACTTTTCAGATTGGCAACGTCTGCCCTAGTGAGTGTGGATAGAAGCAAGAAGATAAAGTACCAGTCATCCTTTAAAGACTCTCGAGCGCGGATTTTAAAAAGCCAGGAAGGAGCCATTAGTCCAAGTCTTTAAGAAAGCAAGCACCGGAGGAAGTCNGAGAGGCGGTTGGAAGTACCATTTGAAAGTAAGAGAATAGAAAGAAGGGGGAAAGTTATAGGAAAGATCAAGAAAGTAGAAAAACTCAAAAATAGTAGAAAAAGCTTCAAAACCCTACATTCGCCAAAAGATAAAGAAACCAACCAAAGCAGCCCATCCCAAAGGGGAAAGCCGAGTGAAACACAAACCATGGTGAGAAAGAATCCAAACAAAGTCCTGATGAAGGGGGAGCCGAAGGCCACACGCAAAGGCCCCCTCAAAGAAAGCAAACTCTCCTGAAGCAGGCATACTGCAAGACTCATCAGGGGATAGGACCCTAACAACCAAATCTGTAGGTAGGTCATACAGACTTTTCAGATTGGCAACGTCTGCCCTAGTGAGTGTGGATAGAAGCAAGAAGATAAAGTACCAGTCATCCTTTAAAGACTCTCGAGCGTGGATTTTAAAAAGCAAGGAAGGAGCCATTAGTCCAAGTCTTTAAGAAAGCAAGCACCGGAGGAAGCCTAAATTCTGAGAAAGAAGATCTCTGCGAGGAAATGAAAAGTGCTATGGCTTGAAAAATTAGGGAATACATAGCCCAGAGGAGCAACAATTAGAATTCCACAAACGAAATAGCAATAAATAAGGGTGCAAGATTTGGAGAGGTGGGTGAACCGTCTAACAGTTAGCTTAAATGAACAGTCGTTTCGCACGCTACCCGAAAATTATGCGATTGCACATAGCTCAAAAGCCACCAAGAAACTAACATTACTCCAAACAAACCAAGGCCTCCTTGGAGCAAGGGGTAGGGGAGCGTAACGCCAGTACCAGCTGATACATCACATTAGAAAACACAGAAGAAAAGAAAAAAAAAGTGTTTACAAATTTCATTACCAAAAAGGGTTTACAAAAAACAACAACAAAAAATAGAAACAAATCTTTAAAGCTATTCGAAGGGAGAACCCAGTGGACCAGCATCAGAAACACCACCACGCGGAGGAACATCAAACTACGGCTGAAACCGCCAAAGATCCAAGTCAGGAAACTCCTCAATTGCCTGGTTGACAAAATTGAAAAACCCATCTACAAAGGCCCTGGCCCCCTTAGTCGGGATTTCTCAATCTACTTTCACTGATTCTCAACCACCTGACGTTCAACTGCCAAAGAGTTGCTCAGCTCGGCATTTGCAGCCTGCGAGTCCCCCAGTTGGTCCTCCAGTAAAGACTGAGTGACAGTAGAATCAAGTAGGTCCTGGGTCCGGGCATCACAATCTTCCCTAGAGAAAGCCAATTCTTCTCAAAGAGACACCTCGGCAGAAGTGCTGGCAACCAACTGCTTAAAAATCTGAGCTCGTTGGTCAAGAGCCCCCTCCAACTCCGCCTCGGTAGCCAGACTCCAATTCAAGAGCTCGAGGTTCCGTTGGCGTACCTCCCGAAGCTCATTCCTCAAGGTATGAATCTTCATCCCAAGTGCACAGACGTGCATTGCTGACTGAAAACAAAGGGAAAAGTTAAAGGCATTGCAGAAGCAAAAGCAAGGAACAACGAAGCGAAAGGTAGAACTACCTCAAGAAGAACATGAAGCGCTTCCCGGCTACGGGCCCGAAAAAGAAGATCTACAGAACGTCTCAGATAAACCTGAGGGATCAATCCTATCAATGTGCGGCTGCTCAGACTCACATTCCTCAGCAGACTGCCCTCGGGATCGATTAAAGGAACAGGCGAAACACCCGTCGAGCTGGAGCCAGTGACACCGGTGGAGTTGAAACCTCACCGAACCGGTCTTGTTACTGCATTGACCACAACTCGGCCCGCCGTTGCAATAGACCCCGGCTTAGGTATCATCGCCATCGCCACACCAGACGGGGGCCCGAAAGTTGGCACCGAGGTTGGGACTCCACCACCAACGCCCGGAGCTGAGCCCATATAATCCCCACCTTGTCGAGCCCTCTTAGCTGAAGGCTCAAAACTACTAGCCCGCCTCCTTTGACCCACCAGCTCCAGGATCGCCCCCCGTTGTGTAACCAAGTACGAAGGAACGGCATAAACAGACCAGAGAAGTAAGTAAGGGCCCCGACGAACTATGAACAATGGCAGAAGGTTAGATACTCATAACAACTAGACGACGAGGATGGAACGTGACACATCAGCTCTGTAAATGAAAATGGAGGACAAGCCCGAGCATATCCAACTCTAGTCAGCTCCTCGCCAGACAAAGGCGGAAGCTCGCCTACAGCCACAAAGGCAAACAAAGTTATCGCCCCCCAAAGAAGATATAATAACATGGGCTTATTGGGATTCCTCCACGTTAACAAATATAATAGAAGAAAACCAACAGATAGGAACCTACCCAGATTCCTACGCTGCCCCCATTCACTAGGAACCCTGACTGTCGTTGGAAAATGAGCCCTGTATTCCCAGTCGACTCCAGAAATGAAAAAATACCTCCTCCTCCACCCTTCAGGCTCCGGAGGAAGGTCGAAAATAAGAACTTCTCCTCCCCTCCTGGGAATGAAATAATAAAACTCAGATACCTCCTCGGGACAGAACAAATGAAGAAACTCTGAAACAGTAGCCCTAGACTAGGGAAACAACCTCCCCCACATCTCTGCAAAGCCTAGCAGGACCGCCTACGTAGCTAGAAGGAGCATGGTGGGATAGAAACCGAAGAAATGCAAGACCTCTTTGATAAACGAGGGAAGGGGGAACCGTAGTCCCAACAGGAAAGGGGCCTCAAAGAAATAGACCTTGTCTCAAACCAGACAATGGAAACGACGCGTATCAGCATGATGCACAACCACACCAACTGGGATGTCAAAATGCCTGGCAAGAGAATGAGCCTCTTCCTCCCCGATCTCACTAGCCTCAACATCGGGAAAGAGACGTTCCATAACATTGCGAGGAGAGAAAGGGACCCTAGCCATGAGAATAAAAGGAAAATATCTTCCCTTGAAAACATTGAAGGAGAAGAGTTGCCACCATGGAGAAAGTGAAAAAGTTCTGATGCCTAAGGTAAGGCAGTCATTCCTCAGAAACGCCGATTTATAACCCTAGTTAACGTGCACCCATCATCGAGCGCAATTAATACGCGTCCCTCGCATTTAAGTAAGGAACACGTGGCATCGTGGGGGACACTGAAGCGTCACGATCAACGAGCCACTATTCCCACTAGCGACACACATTCTTTAATAGAAGAAACTGTCATATCTAGAGTACGGAGAAAGATAGGTGAAAAGACCAAAATGACCCCCATGATTCACAGGATCGTCACGCAAGTGAGCGACTACAAAAGAAAAAGGAGATCGGTCAACGCGGGAAGAGGGAAAAGAATTCGAGAATGACTGAGTGAATAAACGAAACAAGGTACCTCGGTCAGGCGTTGGATGGTATACTGGATCTTCTTCTTAAAGGGAACCTCCATCGTCGACTGAGGATCTGACGTGGAGATCAACTCTGATAGAGTAGCCACTACTGCTTCAGGATTGCAAAGGAAGCTGCCCCCACGCACCTCAGATTTAGAAGGGGCAACCCCCTTTTTCTCGCCCTTTGGAGGAACCGTCTCAGGTGAGGCAGAATGGGGGGCCGAAAAGTCGAGCTTGTCTACTGAAACCCCCTCCGAGCTGGTGTCACCTTTGGAAAATGCAAAAGAAAGCAAGGGCACGATAGCATCCCCTCGAGGAGGAACGACTTCACTCTTCTTTTCTAAAGAAATAGGTATGGACCCGGTGGCCGAAGCCTCCTTGGGTGGCAGCTGGCTTCCCTTCGCCAATCTCCTCCTCTTTCTTGATTACTCGGTATCCGAGAATACCGTTATGATCAGATCTTGGTCCATACGACCCGACTCAGAGGCAGAAGGTGGTGCAACCTCTGAAGATTGGATAATGGGGACGGTCCTAGTCCGTGTTTGGCTAGGTTTTTGTCAGTCACTAAGTCAAAGAAATCCTTCAACTTGAAGGCTTCAATTCTAGCAATTCAGGCCGCCTCCTTCGTGCCGAGTACCGGGCAGAATTCTGCAAATCAGATCAAAGGTTAGAAACAAAAAAAAGGGAGAGAAAAGAAGATAACAAAGGGGAACACGACCGGAAGATTAGCCTTATGAGTGTTCCTTAGGACCCCCCAAGACCTTGGAACACTAGGGACGTCGTGGGGCTCCCCTGACAACTCCCAGGAATCGCCCCTAGCAAAAAAAAACCTCAGTTTCCGCCCTTTATTGGAAGACAGAAGCCCGAAAATCAGAGTCTTCGCCTTTAGCCATTTAGCAAAATATAAAAAACCTGAAGAGGGAGAAGACTTCAATTGAAAAAGGTAAATTCTCGTATAGAGGAAAGGGGAAGGTTCCCACTCTCGAACCAATGGACAAGGAAACCAACCTGGAGGCCCCAACCGCTGGGAGACAGTTGGGCCGGACAGGCATTGTAGAATTCAAGAACATTCCGGATAAAAAGATGGACAGAAAATCGAAGACCAACTCAAAATGTAGACTCGAAGAAGCAAGTGAGTCCAGGAAGAATAGAATTACACCTCTTATGCCCCCTGGGAGAATTTAATTCTACGAAATCAGGAAAGTAATACTCACGCCTCAATTCCTCCAAATCCTCATCACCAAGGCAGCTAGAGGTCCCCTCCGCACAACAGGTCAAGTCAGATGGCTCACGACGAATTCATTTTTTTGGAACGGAAGGGAGAGCCTGCCCGAATTTCCTCTTCTTCGGTTGAGCCGGGGAACCAGGAGGGAGGGCAAAAAGAGGTACTGCCTCTACTGAAGGCACCGAGCAGAATATTATCCGTTTTGGGCCCACTGGCCCTCATAACTTTGTTCCTCCCAGTACCCCTAGGAAAAGGTCTTATGTCATGTAAGGCAAGGGGCTTACTAATAAGCCCATCAACTTTTTCCCCCTAACTGATGTGTGACACCAGGATCTCACAATCCACCCCTTTAGGGCTACACATCCCCGTGTAGCAGCTCGCCAACTACCTGCCCACCCACATGCAGGCGAGCACGGTAGGGGCCCACACTCGTTCCAGGTGAGGGTCGACTTTGATACCACTTGTAACACCTCACCCTCCACATGGCATAATATTATCCGCTTTGGGCCCACTGGCCCTCATGGCTTTGTTCCTCCTAGTACCCCTGAAAAAAAGTCTTATGCCATGTAAGGCAAGGGGCTTATTAACCGATGTGAGACACCAGGATTTCACAAGTGGACTCAGGGGCTCCGCCACCGGCAGAAAGAGAATGCCCGCAGGAGGAAGCCGTGGTGGTCTCCTCGGCCTCCCCACTAATGGATTCCGATTCGAAAGAGGAAGAAACAACAATTTTTCCCACCAAAAGGTCGAATCTCACACTAGAATGAAGGGAAGGGAAATGCAAGGCACAATCTGCCAAAAATAAAGGTTTCAGACACCAGGCCCTAAGTAAGGATACCCTCGCCACTGAAGAACAGTCTACGAATCGTGAAAGGAAAGAAAGGTCGTCGGAGTGTTCTCTGAAATAACTAAATCTCCAGATCATAAAGCAAAACCCAAAACCCCACTAGGGAGGGTTAAATGGATCCAGATCGAAATAGCAAGGAGAAAGGAAGAAGGAAGTACCTAGTGAAACACTAGAAGAAGAGGAGAACCAGAGACGAGGATGTCATAATTCACCCCAGAGTCCGGGTCAGAACACTTCGAATGCAGAGAAAAGGAAGGAAGCACGAAAGAGAGTGGAACTCGGAACCGCAGAGCAAAAAGCCAAGAGACCTCCTCCCCCTTTCTTTTTGAGGGACGTATATGTATGTGTGGAGTATTAAATTCATGACAGGCAAATGACAGGACACCCCTCAAAAGCCGTATCCACAAGCTCACCCGATGGTGACGCGTGTACATTACCATCCAATCATCGCCGACAAACAGAGGAATGACCCAATCCTGGTCAGAACCAACAGCCAGACACAGTCATTACTTCAAAAGCCCAAAACACGCCCAGTAAAGTCATTTTTAACCCCAGGCCAGAAATGATAACATCTCCATGACCTAGGGCTGGTGGGCAACTGATACGGACAAAATTCATGGCCAAGGCCTTGGTGGCTCAGAAGCCTGACTAGCCCAAGAGGCCCGGAATAGAGAAGCGGGACCTGGCATCGGCAAAAAGCCTATAGCCCAATAGTCCAGGCCCAACCTAAACCATAAAGCGGTTTGGGGAGTGAAAGCCCAATCCAAGCTATTTTTGGATGGGCAGAAGNAGACTTTTAAAATCTCGGGAAAAAGAGAAGCCATTTCCATAGCATAATCTGGATTGCTCGCGTCTTCAAGCTGTTGAGAAATTGATTATACCCAACAACCACTTCAAATCAAAATACTAAAAGCAGATCATAATTGACACATAATAGGATATCAAACAAACCTTATGATACATACTTTCATCTTTAAGCATCTCCAACTATGACTCAACTTTTAGTCTAAATTTAAGTTAAAAACTTGATTTGATATAGAACATTTCGATGCGCAAACTCAAATACCAACTCAAATCTTTTAAAAAAAATTCTTACCGTACCAAAGTTCATTTTTTTTAATTTTTTTCACTCAAACATTTTATCCTCTCTCACTCTTCTGTTTCATTATGTTTTTTAACCTAAGATCATGCATGACCTTTGGATACCATGAAATCCAAAACACAAACATATTCAAGTAGTCTCACAATTTCAAACTATAAACCATGATGATAAAGGGATTGGATCACAATCATTAATCTAAAATTAATTTCTCACAATTCTAAAAAGATTTGGACAATAGGAAGGAAGAAATAGATTCGGCTAGCTTTCTCATGATTTCTACAATGAAATGGGAGAACCCTTCGTCTTACTAAAATCGGATTTGCCCAAATGAAGGTCTGCTTCTATCTTTCTTCTAGTAACTATCTCCTCTCCTCAGTTCTACTGCATCGTAGAGTCATTCGAATCCACAACTTCCATTGGAGAAGCAAAATTATAGATCAGTTGATATTGATGCTTTGAGCAATTTATTGTGACCTAATTTGCTAACCTAATTCACTACTATTGGAAGGGCAATCCAAATATCTGTTGACGGCACGTATAATTGATTACAAAAATTTTACTCATTTATTAACCCTATAAAGTGGAATTAAGGTTTACCTTTGACAAGTAGATCTGCACGAATGAAGAACAGCTGCAAATCGAACAGCATGCTCGATGAACTTCACGATCTTCTATTGCATATCCTTCCACTCCAAAAATCCGAATGCAATGTAGGCTACAATCCTCCGAATTTTCTCTCTCTGTCTCTCTCTCTCTCTTCTAAACGTGAAGGTAAATGTTATAGCTGAGAGAACTATTGAATGCATTTATTTATAGGCTACAAAGATTGAGTCAGTAAGTCAAGGACTAAAACGAAACTCTTCTTTATTTTAGAAAAATGTCTTCTTTGGTGCCCTCTTCATGTCCCTTTTGATTTTATGGAAGCCCTTCTTACTCAGCTTGAGAGATTAAATTCCACACGTTCGAGTGTCTGCACGTTGGAGGAAGATAGAAAATAAAGTACATTGAGGATACAAAGTCACTTAGTTGAACTATAAAGAAAGGGAAGCTAAGGTTATGAAAAGTAAGGTCATTTAGCCAAGTACCTACTAAGAAAGCAATCAGTACATTTCTCGGTTGTCACATATGTATTTGGCCAATCAAATTCTAGTAAGACTTGGCGTGAATCTTTATTCTGGACTGTCAAACTAAGATTATGTTTGATAAACTAAATAGTGAACCCAATTGCCATATAGCAGACCCATGAGCATCGGCNCCCAATCCTGGTCAGAACCAACAGCCAGACACAGTCATTACTTCAAAAGCCCAAAACACGCCCAGTAAAGTCATTTTTAACCCCAGGCCAGAAATGATAACATCTCCATGACCTAGGGCTGGTGGGCAACTGATACGGACAAAATTCATGGCCAAGGCCTTGGTGGCCCAGAAGCCTGACTAGCCCAAGAGGCCCGGAATAGAGAAGCGGGACCTGGCATCGGCAAAAAGCCTATAGCCCAACAGTCCAGGCCCAACCTAAAACATAAAGCGGTTTGGGGAGTGAAAGCCCAGTCCAAGCTATTTTTGGATGGGCAGAGGGGACCACGCATCTAGGGGGACCACCCCTGACACTTACAGCAATCTCAGAGAAGGTGGAGCACCAAGCCACTAGAGATTATGGCAATAGCAGCGCCGGATGAACATTGATCGTGGTGGCAGAAGAAGTAGGAGGGGGTCAGAGGAAAGGACTGTTGGAGGCCCTAAAAGGAGCTAGTATAAATAGATAACGATAACCCAGGCAAGAGAGAGACTCGATCACCCCTGAAAAAGATCAGGGAACATTTGAGAGCAAAAGAGCGTAGAAAGCTGAGAGAGAATACCTAGATAATCATTCTTCGTAAGTGGACCCCGAGTCTCAACTTAGGCACTTTGCCGGCCGATGAATATACAATCCCGGCGAGCAAGAGGCTCCGTTGATAGTGGACGTAGCCTTAGTCCTTCGGTTAAGATAAACCACTTATATTCCCTGTCTAACTGTTCATAAAAGATTAATTTGTCATCTACAAAACCATTTTCATAACACCATCCAACCTTAGTTGCGCTTGGGCAACAAACTCCGACCACCATCAATAATGTAACTAATTTAACATCGAAGATGAGGTCAAAATAAACCAAAAATCTAAGATAAAAAATATTAAACAAAATTTAGCTACTAATTCCAAGGAAGTTTATAAAAATCTGAACGAATATCATAGCAAAATCTACACCCATGTCTTTTTATTGGAATTTTTATTTTGTTGAGTTTGAATTCACTCTATTGCGCATACATCTGAGATGATTTCTTATAATTTTTGGGAGAAAAAGGAGGAGAAAGAATTACCAAAAGTAAAGAAGCTAACACCAATAACAGAGCAGATGTCTTTGAAACAAATGTCTCTAATCCTAGTTCAAATATCTCTAATCATTAGGCCACCAATCACTGCTCATCATAGAATACTTGAAAAAAATCACCGCTCATTGATCATCGTGTGAATCACAATTGTCAATCTCATTGTGTGCCCTGTCAACTTCTTTCTTCTGTTGTCGGGTTCAACATGCTTTCACATTATAGACTAATTAGGACCCCATAGAATTTTGGGTGGATCATTGAAAGACTTTTAAAATCTCGGGAAAAAGAGAAGCCATTTCCATAGCATAATCTGGATTGCTCGCGTCTTCAAGCTGTTGAGAAATTGATTATACCCAACAACCACTTCAAATCAAAATACTAAAAACAGATCATAATTGACACATAATAGGATATCAAACAAACCTTATGATACATACTTTTATCTTTAAGCATCTCCAACTATGACTCAAATTTTAGTCTAAATTTAAGTTAAAAACTTGATTTGATATAGAACAATTCGATGGGCAAACTCAAATACCAACTCAAATCTTTTAAAAAAAATTCTTACCATACCAAAGTTAAATTTTTTTAATTTTTTTCACTCAAACATTTTATCCTCTCTCACTCTTCTGTTTCATTATGTTTTTTAACCTAAGATCATGCATGACCTTTGGATACCATGAAATCCAAAACACAAACATATTCAAGTAGTCTCACAATTTCAAACTATAAACCATGATGATAAAGGGATTGGATCACAATCATTAATCTAAAATTAATTTCTCACAATTCTAAACAGATTTGGACAATAGGAAGGAAGAAATAGATTCGGCTAGCTTTCTCATGATTTCTACAATGAAATGGGAGAACCCTTCGTCTTACTAAAATCGGATTTGCCCAAATGAAGGTCTGCTTCTATCTTTCTTCTAGTAACTATCTCCTCTCCTCAGTTCTACTGCATCGTAGAGTCATTCGAATCCACAACTTCCATTGGAGAAGCAAAATTATAGATCAGTTGATATTGATGCTTTGAGCTATTTATTGTGACCTAATTTGCTAACCTAATTCACTACTATTGGAAGGGCAATCCCANGTCATTCGAATCCACAACTTCCATTGGAGAAGCAAAATTATAGATCAGTTGATATTGATGCTTTGAGCAATTTATTGTGACCTAATTTGCTAACCTAATTCACTACTATTGGAAGGGCAATCCCAATATCTGTTGACGGCACGTATAATTGATTACAAAAATTTTACTCATTTATTAACCCTATAAAGTGGAATTAAGGTTTACCTTTGACAAGTAGATCTGCACGAATGAAGAACAGCTGCAAATCGAACAGCATGCTCGATGAACTTCACGATCTTCTATTGCATATCCTTCCACTCCAAAAATCCGAATGCAATGTAGGCTACAATCCTCCGAATTTTCTCTCTCTGTCTCTCTCTCTCTCTTCTAAACGTGAAGGTAAATGTTATAGCTGAGAGAACTATTGAATGCATTTATTTATAGGCTACAAAGATTGAGTCAGTAAGTCAAGGACTAAAACGAAACTCTTCTTNCTCTCTCTGTCTCTCTCTCTCTCTTCTAAACGTGAAGGTAAATGTTATAGCTGAGAGAACTAGTGAATGCATTTATTTATAGGCTACAAAGATTGAGTCGGTAAGTCAAGGACTAAAACAAAACTCTTCCTTATTTTAGAAAAATGTCTTCTTTGGTGCCCTCTTCATGTCCCTTTTGATTTTATGGAAGCCCTTCTTACTCAGCTTGAGAGATTAAATTCCACACGTTCGAGTGTCTGCACGTTGGAGGAAGATAGAAAATAAAGTACATTGAGGTTACAAAGTCACTTAGTTGAACTATAAAGAAAGGGAAGCTAAGGTTATGAAAAGTAAGGTCATTTAGCCAAGTACCTACTAAGAAAGCAATCAGTACATTTCTCGGTTGTCACATATGTATTTGGCCAATCAAATTCTAGTAAGACTTGGCGTGAATCTTTATTCTGGACTGTCAAACTAAGATTATGTTTGATAAACTAAATAGTGAACCCAATTGCCATATAGCAGACCCATGAGCATCGGCAGGTGGATCCCTTTAGTAGATCCTCTAATCAATTTCCAGTAATCAATGCATCTTTGCCACTAATCCTTTCCTGGGTTGATCGAAGAGTTGCTAACAAAAAAAAAAGGGCGAAGGCAAGATTTCAGTGGATACCTATACCATTGCTTTAAAGATGGGATCCTTCCTTGGCTAGTAGCACCACCTTTCAAGAACGCGGAGAGGGCCCAATAATCATGCCATCGCAGTCAAAAAAGCATTTTCTTTCCCCCGCCGCATCTCCCTCCCTTCGTTAAGCATTTCCTTTAATGGTTTGAACATAGGCTCAAACATGATTTGAAAGGTCCTAGCTATGCCATGCATTCAATACAAAATTTGGAAAGCTGCAGGGATGACAAAAAGAGGGTGATTCCCTATGTTGCACTTAAAAAAAAAGGATCAAAGATAAGAGCATCTTCTCTTAGGTTTCTTTCTCCCGTGCCAGCCGCTACTTGGCCCACATTAGAGGGGAATGGAAGATGCATCTTATTCTCTTTGCAAGAACTTCAGGATCAGAGAGGCATTTGGAACAGACTCTACATTCATTTCGTTGGCAAAAACAACCCAATCCATTCGAGGCTTCAGGGAACCCAAAAACAATGTCTTTTGACTTGATTCATAGATAGAATCAATGATAGGTAGACAAGAGTCCCTAAGGCTAATTTATCCTACCTTCATAAAAAAAGAGAAGGTCAAGATTTGAATTCTTAGCTTTGAGACTACTACTACGTCAAATGATTGAACCTGGACAGACTTCTCTTTCCAAACTAAGCCAGATTGAAGCTTCGCTTCTCTCCCTATAGTCGTAATACTCGGCTCATCACTACTNATAGTGAACCCAATTGCCATATAGCAGACCCATGAGCATCGGCAGGTGGATCCCTTTAGTAGATCCTCTAATCAATTTCCAGTAATCAATGCATCTTTGCCACTAATCCTTTCCTGGGTTGATCGAAGAGTTGCTAACAAAAAAAAAAGGGCGAAGGCAAGATTTCAGTGGATACCTATACCATTTCTTTAAAGATGGGATCCTTCCTTGGCTAGTAGCACCACCTTTCAAGAACGCGGAGAGGGCCCAATAATCATGCCATCGCAGTCAAAAAAGCATTTTCTTTCCCCCGCCGCATCTCCCTCCCTTCGTTAAGCATTTCCTTTAATGGTTTGAACATAGGCTCAAACATGATTTGAAAGGTCCTAGCTATGCCATGCATTCAATACAAAATTTGGAAAGCTGCAGGGATGACAAAAAGAGGGTGATTCCCAATGTTGCACTAAAAAAAAAAGGATCAAAGATAAGAGCATCTTCTCTTAGGTTTCTTTCTCCCGTGCCAGCCGCTACTTGGGCCACATTAGAGGGGAAGATTAGCAAAGCTAGAAAAGACAGAGGGAATGGAAGATGCATCTTATTCTCTTTGCAAGAACTTCAGGATCAGAGAGGCATTTGGAACAGACTCTACATTCATTTCGTTGGCAAAAACAACCCAATCCATTCGAGGCTTCAGGGAACCCAAAAACAATGTCTTTTGACTTGATTCATAGATAGAATCAATGATAGGTAGACAAGAGTCCCTAAGGCTAATTTATCCTACCTTCATAAAAAAAGAGAAGGTCAAGATTTGAATTCTTAGCTTTGAGACTACTACTACGTCAAATGATTGAACCTGGACAGACTTCTCTTTCCAAACTAAGCCAGATTGAAGCTTCGCTTCTCTCCCTATAGTCGTAATACTCGGCTCATCACTACTTTGATTCAAAAGGTAATTGATGGTTCCCGACTTTCTTCGGCTCCTTTTTTTTTTGTTTGTTCACCACGACACGAAAGAATGAGAAGTTGGAATAACTTAGAAAGAAAGTGTTGCCTAGCCGTAGAGAGCGTATGTTGTCTTTATAGAGGAACAGTACGATCTTGGATTGGCCCCCTTAGAGACCTTCAAGAAAAATAAGGATCATGCTTCCAATGGACTTAGGAATTCTATGTCCAATCCAAAACAAACATCCTANATCCTTCCTTGGCTAGTAGCACCACCTTTCAAGAACGCGGAGAGGGCCCAATAATCATGCCATCGCAGTCAAAAAAGCATTTTCTTTCCCCCGCCGCATCTCCCTCCCTTCGTTAAGCATTTCCTTTAATGGTTTGAACATAGGCTCAAACATGATTTGAAAGGTCCTAGCTATGCCATGNATTATACTTATTCGAATTATAACTCTTAGATAATAAAACTTAAAAAATTAATACAAAAAAGTCTTATTATATATATTCGAATTGTACAACTAATTCTAAAACAGAAAAGAAAGTAAAAGAAAAGCCNGTCTTATCTCAAAATTATATTTCAAGCTCCTCATTATTATATGTCTAATAATCTCCTCACGTTTAAAATTACAGATGTTCACCAATTAATTAAATTTTTAACAATTATATTTAATTGACTTTTTTTTATCTTTAAGATTTTACCACTCAACTTATTTGTCATGTAAGATAATTAAATTCACTTGTAAGGTTTGACATGGACAAAATTTATGAGTCTCCTCAAGAGGACATCATCAAATCATTTATATACTGGAACATNTGCATTCAATACAAAATTTGGAAAGCTGCAGGGATGACAAAAAGAGGGTGATTCCCTATGTTGCACTTAAAAAAAAAGGATCAAAGATAAGAGCATCTTCTCTTAGGTTTCTTTCTCCCGTGCCAGCCGCTACTTGGCCCACATTAGAGGNTGCATTCAATACAAAATTTGGAAAGCTGCAGGGATGACAAAAAGAGGGTGATTCCCAATGTTGCACTAAAAAAAAAAGGATCAAAGATAAGAGCATCTTCTCTTAGGTTTCTTTCTCCCGTGCCAGCCGCTACTTGGGCCACATTAGAGGGGAAGATTAGCAAAGCTAGAAAAGACAGAGNGAGAGAGAATAAAATTTACCGTCAAAGAATAGAGGAAGGGAGAAGCGTTGTGGTCGACGACGATGGCGGCTCCGAAGATAGAAACAAGAGAGGTAAAAACTTGTCCCGTCAGAGGAGTCTTTTNAGAGGGGAATGGAAGATGCATCTTATTCTCTTTGCAAGAACTTCAGGATCAGAGAGGCATTTGGAACAGACTCTACATTCATTTCGTTGGCAAAAACAACCCAATCCATTCGAGGCTTCAGGGAACCCAAAAACAATGTCTTTTGACTTGATTCATAGATAGAATCAATGATAGGTAGACAAGAGTCCCTAAGGCTAATTTATCCTACCTTCATAAAAAAAGAGAAGGTCAAGATTTGAATTCTTAGCTTTGAGACTACTACTACGTCAAATGATTGAACCTGGACAGACTTCTCTTTCCAAACTAAGCCAGATTGAAGCTTCGCTTCTCTCCCTATAGTCGTAATACTCGGCTCATCACTACTTTGATTCAAAAGGTAATTGATGGTTCCCGACTTTCTTCGGCTCCTTTTTTTTTTGTTTGTTCACCACGACACGAAAGAATGAGAAGTTGGAATAACTAAGAAAGAAAGTGTTGCCTAGCCGTAGAGAGCGTATGTTGTCTTTATAGAGGAACAGTACGATCTTGGACTGGCCCCCTTAGAGACCTTAAAGAGAAATAGGGATCATGCTTCCAATGGACTCAGGAATTCTATGTCCAATCCAAAACAAACATCCTATAGTTCATTAATAAAAAGTTAATCCACTACAAATTTATTATTGATCTCCTAAGTCTTATCTCAAAATTATATTTCAAGCTCCTCATTATTATATGTCTAATAATCTCCTCACGTTTAAAATTACAGATGTTCACCAATTAATTAAATTTTTAACAATTATATTTAATTGACTTTTTTTTATCTTTAAGATTTTACCACTCAACTTATTTGTCATGTAAGATAATTAAATTCACTTGTAAGGTTTGACATGGACAAAATTTATGAGTCTCCTCAAGAGGACATCATCAAATCATTTATATACTGGAACGTGTTTTCCTTTCATAATTAATTTTCACTATGCAAATAATGTCATCTCCTAATTCACTGAGTTTATTGACTCAAATTTGAATCTTAATCTTTTATGAATGAAAGTAGCAATCATTATATACACATGTCAATTAAATATTTTAGGATTAAAATCTTAAACATTCATGATAATCATAAAGTATTTATTTTCTTAGTTAGTCATTAAAAAAAATACCCTCAATAATGATCATGTCCAATACACAAAGTATACTAGTACAACAATTCAAGATATTAGACATTCTACTATAGTCAAAGCAGACTATGTCATAAGATTGTACTACAATCCTACTAATGATGTGTCTAACTTCATCTATAATTGTGACCTTTTATTTATATCATACAATGATCTAATAATCTGATATTCTATGTATAAGTTGAACTCAACACACTAGATTATCTACAATATAAAATAAAAGACACATATGTATATCATATATTTGATATAATACAAATGTTTTACCTACACAAATTCTCATTGAAATAGGAAATAAATAATTTTTATTAAATAATAAATTGAGTTTCATTACAAAAAACAAGTTTTTAATATATAACTCTATCAACTACAACTTTTGAATTGACTGTGAACCCCATCAAACATTAAAAATTGATGTTAATTAAATGATTACAATCATAAGATACAATTTTTAGGTCTCAATATCATTATACTTATTCGAATTATAACTCTTAGATAATAAAACTTAAAAAATTAATACAAAAAAGTCTTATTATATATATTCGAATTGTACAACTAATTCTAAAACAGAAAAGAAAGTAAAAGAAAAGCCTCCCGATATTATAACCTATAAATTTGTAGTAATATCAATCAAAAGAAAAGACGGTAAGAATAAACTCAATGCATAAAAAGACATAGATAGAGAAGAGAGAGAATAAAATTTACCGTCAAAGAATAGAGGAAGGGAGAAGCGTTGTGGTCGACGACGATGGCGGCTCCGAAGATAGAAACAAGAGAGGTAAAAACTTGTCCCGTCAGAGGAGTCTTTTAGGTTTACATAGAATAAAAAGTTATGGTTAAAAATTTGATATAAGATTTAAATCTCCCTCAATTTAGGTCCAAGACTAATTTTTTCTTGATTTGGTATAAATTTAGACTTACGGTTAGAGAAGTTTTTTAGACTATTTTGACTCAAATTTAAATTTGAGTCAGACATGATGTTATATATGCTTAACTTACAACACAATGATTGTGTTTCGTCAATGATTATTATGTGCACTGATCCACCTCCATGGTCTGCTGGTTTCATTCATCTATGGTTCTCTACAAGCGTACTCCCTAACCGATGGTGGGAATATGGCAAGCTTCCTTTAACAAACAGTGACATTTGTCAATTGAGTTTTGGGGTTGTCGAATGATACGTGGAATTGAGGATATCAGGAGTTAATAGCCACCCAAGAGTCCACAAGAAGAGTGTTTGTAACAGTCACAATAAAAAATAATATTAATGAACATATTTGGCGAAAGTAGATGGTGCTGTCATTAGTTCATTTGATAGGGTTAATCCAAAAGCTTTAGATATATCCTCCGAGTTATGGAAACCTTTTGGTTCCCATTAATTTTTTGAAACTACAACTCAAATCAACCTGTGCATACACAATAGTCATTGAAGGGGAATGTGAAAAGATTATTTTAATGTTGTCAAAAATTCCCCTTCAATGTGGGTCGTCCAAGTATTGTTTGCCCCCTTCATCTTGGTAACCATGGCACTTGCCTTAGCTGCAGCTTCATAAGGACCAGAGCTGGTAGATGGCCTTAGATCATAGTTTCAGTTTATATTGCACCTTTCCTACAATTGATCAAAGCNGTCTTATCTCAAAATTATATTTCAAGCTCCTCATTATTATATGTCTAATAATCTCCCCACGTTTAAAATTACAGATGTTCACCAATTAATTAAATTTTTAACAATTATATTTAATTGACTTTTTTTTATCTTTAAAATTTTACCACTCAACTTATTTGTCATGTAAGATAATTAAATTCACTTGTAAGGTTTGACATGGACAAAATTTATGAGTTTCCTCAAGAGGACATCATCAAATCATTTATATACTGGAACGTNGTCCAAGACTAATTTTTTCTTGATTTGGTATAAATTTAGACTTACGGTTAGAGAAGTTTTTTAGACTATTTTGACTCAAATTTAAATTTGAGTCAGACATGATGTTATATATGCTTAACTTACAACACAATGATTGTGTTTCGTCAATGATTATTATGTGCACTGATCCACCTCCATGGTCTGCTGGTTTCATTCATCTATGGCTCTCTACAAGCGTACTCCCTAACCGATGGTGGGAATATGGCAAGCTTCCTTTAACAAACAGTGACATTTGTCAATTGAGTTTTGGGGTTGTCGAATGATACGTGGAATTGAGGATATCAGGAGTTAATAGCCACCCAAGAGTCCACAAGAAGAGTGTTTGTAACAGTCACAATAAAAAATAATATTAATGAACATATTTGGCGAAAGTAGATGGTGCTGTCATTAGTTCATTTGATAGGGTTAATCCAAAAGCTTTAGATATATCCTCCGAGTTATGGAAACCTTTTGGTTCCCATTAATTTTTTGAAACTACAACTCAAATCAACCTGTGCATACACAATAGTCATTGAAGGGGAATGTGAAAAGATTATTTTAATGTTGTCAAAAATTCCCCTTCAATGTGGGTCGTCCAAGTATTGTTTGCCCCCTTCATCTTGGTAACCATGGCACTTGCCTTAGCTGCAGCTTCATAAGGACCAGAGCTGGTAGATGGCCTTAGATCATAGTTTCAGTTTATATTGCACCTTTCCTACAATTGATCAAAGCTGTTCATTTCTTTGTGCTTCTGTTCTGAGATCTTTGTTTAATCACCTGACGAATACTGAATCCTNTGATATAATACAAATGTTTTACCTACACAAATTCTCATTGAAATAGGAAATAAATAATTTTTATTAAATAATAAATTGAGTTTCATTACAAAAAACAAGTTTTTAATATATAACTCTATCCACTGCAACTTTTGAATTGACTGTGAACCCCATCAAACATTAAAAATTGATGTTAATTAAATGATTACAATGAAATCACANATCAAATGTATATTGAATTACCTGACACTAATCTTTACTTTTAACTCCTGCCAAATCCAGAGGCCTATGTTTGATTTCAAGGAGATGAAACATGTGTGCTTTGCGTTATTTAAAGCAAGGAAGGAAGACCTCTCCATTTACTTATGACGTCATTCTAGTTCTAAATCAACAACGATACAACTACTTTGGCGTAGATGAAATCNGTCTCAATATCATTATACTTATTCGAATTATAACTCTTAGATAATAAAACTTAAAAAATTAATACAAGAAAGTCTTATTATATATATTCGAATTGTACAACTAATTCTAAAACAAAAAAGAAAGTAAAAGAAAAGGCNTCCTTATTAAGCATATAAACCTTTGACGTATGCTTGAATTTAATACAGTGGTCAATGACCAAAAAAATGAAAGTCATCAATTAAAAGTGTTTTTAGTACATTTCGNTCCTTATTAAGCATATAAACCTTTGACGTATGCTTGAATTTAATACAGTGGTCAATCACCAAAAAAATGAAAGTCATCAATTAAAAGTGTTTTTAGTACATTTAGNTTATAACCTATAAATTTGTAGTAATATCAATCAAAAGAAAAGACGGTAAGAATAAACTCAATGCATAAAAAGACATAGATAGAGAAGAGAGAGAATAAAATTTACCGTCAAAGAATAGAGGAAGGGAGAAGCGTTGTGGTCGGCGACGATGGCGGCTCCGAAGATAGAAACAAGAGAGGTAAAAGCTTTTCCCGTCAAAGGAGTCTTCTNAGGGCACTCATTCCTTAGCAAAATCATATTGATTACAATCTTGCTGGAAATACAACATAGACCATTCATATATACAATATTTTGACTAAAAAGGCACAAGTTCATGAATTTATTCAGAATAAGGATTATACATATATGCCTCCAGCTGAAACACAAAAAATGAAACGGGCTCAAAAAATAAAGGCGTTCGCCAACTCGTAGCAATGCAACNATATGTATATCATATATTTGATATAATACAAATGTTTTACCTACACAAATTCTCATTGAAATAGGAAATAAATAATTTTTATTAAATAATAAATTGAGTTTCATTACAAAAAACAAGTTTTTAATATATAACTCTATCAACTACAACTTTTGAATTGACTGTGAACCCCATCAAACATTAAAAATTGATGTTAATTAAATGATTACAATCATAAGATACAATTTTTAGGTCTCAATATCATTATACTTATTCGAATTATAACTCTTAGATAATAAAACTTAAAAAATTAATACAAAAAAGTCTTATTATATATATTCGAATTGTACAACTAATTCTAAAACAGAAAAGAAAGTAAAAGAAAAGCCTCCCGATATTATAACCTATAAATTTGTAGTAATATCAATCAAAAGAAAAGACGGTAAGAATAAACTCAATGCATAAAAAGACATAGATAGAGAAGAGAGAGAATAAAATTTACCGTCAAAGAATAGAGGAAGGGAGAAGCGTTGTGGTCGACGACGATGGCGGCTCCGAAGATAGAAACAAGAGAGGTAAAAACTTGTCCCGTCAGAGGAGTCTTTTAGGTTTACATAGAATAAAAAGTTATGGTTAAAAATTTGATATAAGATTTAAATCTCCCTCAATTTAGGTCCAAGACTAATTTTTTCTTGATTTGGTATAAATTTAGACTTACGGTTAGAGAAGTTTTTTAGACTATTTTGACTCAAATTTAAATTTGAGTCAGACATGATGTTATATATGCTTAACTTACAACACAATGATTGTGTTTCGTCAATGATTATTATGTGCACTGATCCACCTCCATGGTCTGCTGGTTTCATTCATCTATGGCTCTCTACAAGCGTACTCCCTAACCGATGGTGGGAATATGGCAAGCTTCCTTTAACAAACAGTGACATTTGTCAATTGAGTTTTGGGGTTGTCGAATGATACGTGGAATTGAGGATATCAGGAGTTAATAGCCACCCAAGAGTCCACAAGAAGAGTGTTTGTAACAGTCACAATAAAAAATAATATTAATGAACATATTTGGCGAAAGTAGATGGTGCTGTCATTAGTTCATTTGATAGGGTTAATCCAAAAGCTTTAGATATATCCTCCGAGTTATGGAAACCTTTTGGTTCCCATTAATTTTTTGAAACTACAACTCAAATCAACCTGTGCATACACAATAGTCATTGAAGGGGAATGTGAAAAGATTATTTTAATGTTGTCAAAAATTCCCCTTCAATGTGGGTCGTCCAAGTATTGTTTGCCCCCTTCATCTTGGTAACCATGGCACTTGCCTTAGCTGCAGCTTCATAAGGACCAGAGCTGGTAGATGGCCTTAGATCATAGTTTCAGTTTATATTGCACCTTTCCTACAATTGATCAAAGCTGTTCATTTCTTTGTGCTTCTGTTCTGAGATCTTTGTTTAATCACCTGACGCCTCAAATGTATATTGAATTACCTGACACTAATCTTTACTTTTAACTCCTGCCAAATCCAGAGGCCTATGTTTGATTTCAAGGAGATGAAACATGTGTGCTTTGCGTTATTTAAAGCAAGGAAGGAAGACCTCTCCATTTACTTATGACGTCATTCTAGTTCTAAATCAACAACGATACAACTACTTTGGCGTAGATGAAATCCTTATTAAGCATATAAACCTTTGACGTATGCTTGAATTTAATACAGTGGTCAATCACCAAAAAAATGAAAGTCATCAATTAAAAGTGTTTTTAGTACATTTAGGGCACTCATTCCTTAGCAAAATCATATTGATTACAATCTTGCTGGAAATACAACATAGACCATTCATATATACAATATTTTGACTAAAAAGGCACAAGTTCATGAATTTATTCAGAATAAGGATTATACATATATGCCTCCAGCTGAAACACAAAAAATGAAACGGGCTCAAAAAATAAAGGCGTTCGCCAACTCGTAGCAATGCAACTAATGGCCTGATAACTATGCAAGGCAGAATTTACCAGGAGAGAGAGAGAGAGAGTTTTAAATAGATGTACAAAGATTATTTTACAGCTGCNGAGAGAGAGAGAGAGAGAGAGAGAGAGAGAGAGAGAGAGAGAGAGAGAGAGTTTTAAATAGATGTACAAAGATTATTTTACAGCTGCATTTTTGTTTGTATACTAGTGGATTCATCATTCCGCCATGGAACTGACAACTGATCAATCTTTGGTAATGAAACTGAAACACAGGCACAGCAAAGTTGCAATGCACAGGCTGTACGCAAAAATGGCGTAGAGTCATTTACCACATAAAACATCAGCTGACATTCCGGCAGTGGGATGTAATCAACAGCGAGATACTAAAGCAGCTATGTCAATGGCCTCAACTCTGCTTCCCGGCAAGTACTGGAGGACTCTGGGCTTCCATACTTGCACGTGAATTTCTATCATTTCCTTGCATGAACCTAGCCATGGCAAGCCGAATTTTGATTCAAGACCGAAAGGCTGAATATGAACATGAATCTACAAAATTGAGTTGAGTTGAGTACCGACAGATTTTTCTCTTTTCTTTTCTTTTCCGCTTTTTTTTTTCTTTTTTGCCTCTTCTTTTTTAGTGAGGCACAGATACAGGTTACATCAAATCCAGTAAAGATGTAAAAATATCAACCAGGATTCTACGAGTGAATTTCAGTGTGGATAAATGTAATTAGTAATTGAAAATGAAAAGATTACAAAACACGTACAATCTAGTAGCTTTTTCTTTTTCTTTTTCTCTTGTTTTAGTGAAGGTACACAACATAAATTCTTTTCATACCGGTCTGTCTCCATTGTAAATTAGTCGTAATAATATTCAGCTAATCAAACATGAGAAGTTATCAAACTTTCATTAAAACATGGTGAGACCCTGCAAAACATGGCTTTCAACCAGACAACCAAATTTGAACGAGTGAAAACTTATAAAGGAGTACTCAGCGAAAAGGTTTAGAACACTTGGTGAATTTAAAAAAAGAAACAAGTTTTGAAAAGGGATTCAAAATTCACCAAAAGAAACAGCTGTTCTGAAATTTCATACTTAATTTGGCTGGAAAGTTGACCAAGTTTTGCAGAAATATACAGCAATTCAAGAGAAAAAAAACTAGATACTGATTTCTTCAAATTTAGAGAGAAGGAAGAAAATCCAGGAAAAATAGAATTTGGAGTGCACACTATCTTCACTGAAAATTAGTGACTTCAAGACTACGCATGTGACAGACAACAGGCAAGATGCAGATTTGACAAGCTCGAAAAATGTGAGGTTCACACTATTATAAAATAAACACCAATAACATGGCCAATGGTAATAAAAGCCACTAGGAGTTTTTAAGAACAATGATGTCGGACCAAACTATAAGCAAAATACCTTTTGAAGTGAGAAAAAACAAGCTCTACAAAACACATTAACAATATTGCAAGATGTAATAAATTAATGAAAGCAGTTTCGGNACAGACAACAGGCAAGATGCAGATTTGACAAGCTCGAAAAATGTGAGGTTCACACTATTATAAAATAAACACCAATAACATGGCCAATGGTAATAAAAGCCACTAGGAGTTTTTAAGAACAATGATGTCGGACCAAACTATAAGCAAAATACCTTTTGAAGTGAGAAAAAACAATCTCTACAAAACACATTAACAATATTGCAAGATGTAATAAATTAATGAAAGCAGTTTCAGCAAGGTACCCTCAGGTGGTTACAGGTGCATCCAGTGAAGTGCAAATAGACCCTCATCAGAAGCGCCTCGATTTCTGTTGCGGAGGGTATGCTGTAATTCCCATTCCTGGGTCTTTTCTTCTCATCTATTTCCAAATGATGATATATGATCAGGAAAAGGAAGGGACACAACCACAAGAACATCATTTTTTTGACTAGACAGAGAAAACCTGCTGCTGTTGATGAGCCTGGGCAGTAACACCTCGTGGCATTGGGATGCCCCCAGGATTCATTTGACCACCCATCCCTGCCTGAGAACTGAGATTATAACCCGTTAAACCCTGAGGTTGCATCCTTTGCATGCCAACCATTGGCATGGGCCGAGGGACAGATCTACTTGGCATTACATGAGGCCCTGCCATGCTCCCAGAAATGGCATTTCCAGATGATGCCTGGTAAAACAAAACAAAACAAAACATAACAACACATGCATGATGGAATCATGGACATTTTACATGGGAATCAGATTGTCTTCTCTGAAATGAATATGTAGATTTTTATTACTTATTGCAGGTGACCAATGACCATATACATGTCAAAAAATGTTGTGGTTTATGGTCCAGAATCCTGGTCAGAGGACAGGATGATTTTTGAGTTCGAACAATAGAAGACAAGACATCATATAGCAAGAGGGCAGTTCAGCGCACAAGGTTGCCATTGTGAGGTCTAGAGGGTAAAATGTATGCAGCCTTTCCCCCGCATGCGAAGAGATTGTTCCGGCGACTAAAAAAACTTAACGGACAAGTCATGACTTACCAATGCATCAAACCCACTCACAGAATAAATTTATTCATTAATCATATGAAAGTAAGAGACCCTTTTTTGGTATCTGACAAGAACAGCCCAATGCCAACAAGCAAAAGTATCATATGTTAGGCAAAAAGAACACGGAACTAGATTAAGAAAGTTCAACTCGTTCGAACTGTTTCATTTATTACGTAATATATTGTAAGACCTAGTGTATTTAGTTTAATTTATAATAGATTATTATGATATTGGATTTGTTAAATTATTGCTACGANCTCCATTGTAAATTAGTCGTAATAATATGCAGCTAATCAAACATGAGAAGTTATCAAACTTTCATTAAAACATGGTGAGACCCTGCAAAACATGGCTTTCAACCAGACAACCAAATTTGAACGAGTGAAAACTTATAAAGGAGTACTCAGCGAAAAGGTTTAGAACACTTGGTGAATTTAAAAAAAGAAACAAGTTTTGAAAAGGGATTCAAAATTCACCAAAAGAAACAGCTGTTCTGAAATTTCATACTTAATTTGGCTGGAAAGTTGACCAAGTTTTGCAGAAATATACAGCAATTCAAGAGAAAAAAAAACTAGATACTGATTTCTTCAAATTTAGAGAGAAGGAAGAAAATCCAGGAAAAATAGAATTTGGAGTGCACACTATCTTCACTGAAAATTAGTGACTTCAAGACTACGCATGTGACAGACAACAGGCAAGATGCAGATTTGACAAGCTCGAAAAATGTGAGGTTCACACTATTATAAAATAAACACCAATAACATGGCCAATGGTAATAAAAGCCACTAGGAGTTTTTAAGAACAATGATGTCGGACCAAACTATAAGCAAAATACCTTTTGAAGTGAGAAAAAACAAGCTCTACAAAACACATTAACAATATTGCAAGATGTAATAAATTAATGAAAGCAGTTTCGGCAAGGTACCCTCAGGTGGTTACAGGTGCATCCAGTGAAGTGCAAATAGACCCTCATCAGAAGCGCCTCGATTTCTGTTGCGGAGGGTATGCTGTAATTCCCATTCCTGGGTCTTTTCTTCTCATCTATTTCCAAATGATGATATATGATCAGGAAAAGGAAGGGACACAACCACAAGAACATCATTTTTTTGACTAGACAGAGAAAACCTGCTGCTGTTGATGAGCCTGGGCAGTAACACCTCGTGGCATTGGGATGCCCCCAGGATTCATTTGACCACCCATCCCTGCCTGAGAACTGAGATTATAACCCGTTAAACCCTGAGGTTGCATCCTTTGCATGCCAACCATTGGCATGGGCCGAGGGACAGATCTACTTGGCATTACATGAGGCCCTGCCATGCTCCCAGAAATGGCATTTCCAGATGATGCCTGGTAAAACAAAACAAAACAAAACATAACAACACATGCATGATGGAATCATGGACATTTTACATGGGAATCAGATTGTCTTCTCTGAAATGAATATGTAGATTTTTATTACTTATTGCAGGTGACCAATGACCATATACATGTCAAAAAATGTTGTGGTTTATGGTCCAGAATCCTGGTCAGAGGACAGGATGATTTTTGAGTTCGAACAATAGAAGACAAGACATCATATAGCAAGAGGGCAGTTCAGCGCACAAGGTTGCCATTGTGAGGTCTAGAGGGTAAAATGTATGCAGCCTTTCCCCCGCATGCGAAGAGATTGTTCCGGCGACTAAAAAAACTTAACGGACAAGTCATGACTTACCAATGCATCAAACCCACTCACAGAATAAATTTATTCATTAATCATATGAAAGTAAGAGACCCTTTTTTGGTATCTGACAAGAACAGCCCAATGCCAACAAGCAAAAGTATCATATGTTAGGCAAAAAGAACACGGAACTAGATTAAGAAAGTTCAACTCGTTTGAACTGTTTCATTTATTACGTAATATATTGTAAGACCTAGTGTATTTAGTTTAATTTATAATAGATTATTACAATATTGGATTTGTTAAATTATTGCTACTAAGTTCTTGCAAAAGTTCGTATGTTGTAGGTGTAATTGAGACTTTCAGGTGACTTGACATTTTTTGGGTAATCACTCTTAGGAGAAATTGACTAGGAAGGAATTTAACACAACCTGAGTATTAACTTTAGCTAGTTCTTGTGGCATTGGAAAGCAGACATCGAGATCTACAAAAGTAAATTTCATGAAAACTTCGTGAATCACCTCTAACTAGGTCAAAATCAAGCAGTAAGTCACACGCATTCGCACAGTAAATGGTGTATCCCGACAGACCAGTGAAACTTTTGGTAGTGATTTAGTCCATCCGAATGGGATATGTGCATCCAGGTGCGGGGGTTTACATCCGGACAAAAGGTTTAGTCAGTCCAGACGTGCAAGCTGCGTCCTGATACGCACAAGAGTCCTGGTGCAATCAATTTGCGATGTTTAGCTCCATTTTTTACAATATAAATACCCTATGAACACGTTTTAGGGTTTCCTTACATGCTTTTCAACCCTAAGGAGCCTAAGAGATCATGACGAGATTCACACGCAGCAATTACTAAAATACTTTAGGAGCAATTTTCTTTGGAATCAAGGTAGGGTTTTTTTTCCCTTTCCTATTCATTGAGGCTAGGACTATTATGCATGTAATTTTTGACTTGAATCCGTACACATGCTACAAATCTAAATCTATTTTGAATTTCCTATAAAAGCATGAATCGTTTTATTGGAAAAATTTCCGATTTACATCCGATTGTACATTTTTTATTCGTGAAACCCTAGATCTTGAATGTTGACAACCAAATAATGCTTTTTGCAATCTTATGAATGTTTTTATTAAAGTTTCCTATATTTTACCAATTGTGGAATTGTTGTACATGGTATACGTGAATTTTATTAAAAGGCATGAATTATATCTCTTGTATGGATGGGATTGAGGAACTTGGATTGGGTTCAAACTTATACAGCAAAATGATTAAATTAGTTTCATAGCTTGAGGGGTTTAAAGGTTTACCTATCACTCGTAGTGGGTTGTTGGTTCCTTGAGGGATTCCAAACCACTATTCACTCACAGGGACCGAGATTGAGAATTAGTATACTATTCCTAAAAAGATAACATTAAATACCGATGCACTGGTATACGCGCTTCCTAAAATGGTGTATCCCTCCCGGGATTGACCGGAGAATTTGTGTGTGTGTGGACCAAATATATTCTGGGTGTGAATTCTTATTAATCATCTGCTTACATAAGATACTCCTATTATAAGCAGTTGTTTACTAAATGAGATATTCTATGTTGAATTTTCCTTACATATACCAAAACTTGAGATCATTATTAAATGTCACACAATTACTTTCAAAATATATATATTTATTTTGTAAATTTGAAACCTACCTATTTTTATAAAATTTTATAAACATTGTTTAGATTTGAAAAAGTTTCCTACTAAGCTAGTTGTACTCACCCCTTCCTTTAGCATTTTTCATATTTTGGTATTGAGGGTGATACGGATAGGTGAGCAGATGGATTGGGATAAAGCATATCAGAATGTAGGTCTAAAATTTGAGGCCTAGAAGTTGGCTTGCTAGTTTAAAATGTTTGAACTTTCATGATTGGATAATAGTTATGAATGTTTCTTTATTTAGTTAGATGAAGAATAATTAATTTGTTTTAAGGAGTCTTGAATATAACCCTTTAATGGTTTATGTTTTGGAGGTTTTAGTTAGATGATGTTGGATATGTTTGTTTTGATTTATTTAATGGTATTTCAGTTATGCATTGTACCTCTTTAATTACACAACCTCAAAAGAGAGAAGGTTTGACTTAAAGGGTCAATAGAGCAATAACTCACACCTTATCTAAGATTCGCAACTCAAATAACTAGAAGTAAACTCTCCTTTTTTTGAAAGTCCCCAACAAATAAAAGGATCAAAGATGAAGATGAGATAAAAACACATGTCGACCAAGATGAATCAACAAGAATATCCCATATAGAAGAGTTGGATTTTTATTTTTTCTAGACATACCACCCAGAACAAACATTGAGTTATTAAATTAATCTAAGTATGGCATTAAGAACTTATACACAATACGTATACATAAACCCATAAACCCAACAACCTTAAAATCAAACAACTATTTATGAAATCCAACATAGCTTTCCCTTGGAGGAGGATTAGCTCCACAGGAAAAGGAGCCATGTTAGAAAGCAGAAGAGATGACCTGTTGAACTAAATAGTCCACAGCTCCCTAGTCATTAATAAATGAATTTAATCATTCTACATCTTCCCACAAACGACGCCCATATCCAGTAAACGACATTCAACTATATCATTGACCAGTAAACAAATATTGACCTTCGCATCAATCCAACTAAAGAATACAACATTGAAAGGAACACATGAAGATTCTCTACATGCCAGGAAATCACCACCAGGAAAGCATCCCAATCGATAGCAAAAGGGGTGCACAAAGAAGGAACCATTAGCTTCTCTTTTAGAGTTCTTTTATGTTACCAGTCATAACGAGTCAGTATATGGTAATATTGCAATTACCCCCAATATTTCTCAATCTCTCAAACCTTATATCTACTGCTATTATTTTGACTTGATATTAGAGACTATTTGAGGCAATAAATCATCAAGAAAGTGTAGTAGTCGCATCTGGAAATTAAAAAACCTCTATAGTTGTTGACATCATCGTCAATGATGCTTACATCAGAATGACGTTAACAGTTTCCAATCACTAGAACCCACACCGACTCCTTTGCGCTGATAACTATGGATATTTTTGCTTAATTTTTGAGGCCATCTAATTAGGGTTTGCTATCTTTGAATGATTCTCTAAAAAACAGGGTCTGATTTTTCGATTTGCTGATTCAAGCCGATCCAAAGTTTTTTTGATGCTTCAAATCTCTTCAGTGGGATGCGATTAAGTTTTGGGATGTTTGATGTTAGGCACCCACTATTTTTTGGTTGGTTTTTTTAGTATTTTTACCTGGAAAAGGGGTCAACAGCCACTGTTTCTCACATTTTCCATCGTTGGTCATTGTTTAGATGAAGATTAATGTTCCTCCTTGTTCCTATGTATGTTTTGATATTGGGAAGCCAGAGTTCTTCGATGATGACTTGGTTGCAGATTAATATGGAACCTTATGCATCTTCTAATTTTCATCTTCTTGACAAGGTCAAGAAGATATGAACTCCCTTGAGCAGATGAATTCACAAGAACATAATTTGCCCTACTTTATGTTCTATTGAGTGTATGTTTAATACCATACAAGGTGATAAATCTCTAGGTGAACATTTTGGCGTTTTGAAAGGGATATGGGAAGAACTTATGCTTTATCATACACTGAGCATGGATATCAAGATATAGAACTGTCTGCGTGAAGAGTTTTAGGTTGTGTTGTTAGTATCTAGCCTTAACTTTGAGTACCGTGTGTTCAAAGGCCAGATTTTGGCTATTGAGAAACCTTCCACCGTTGTTGATGCTTATTTTCATTTTCAACGTGCTTCACTGAATCGTGAGACTTCATCATTACTAGATTCCTTTTGATGTAGCATAGTAAAAGAAGAAATAAGATAATAGAAAGAAATAATAAAGATATCAAAATCTCGTAGGGATTAGGTCAAGAAACACAAGTTTCTACAGCCACACATTTTTTTATTATATCACTCTCTAATAAAAATAGTGGGGATTACATCGATATTTATAGGCCAAATTCCCTACCAAAATAAAAATTATTCTCTTGCTAAAATTTTAAAAGAGTTTCATAATCAAACTTTTAAACTCCTATACTACTAAAACTCTGTAATAATTTTCTAATCAAATTCTAACTAATACTTCTAGTCAAACAAGTATTCCTAAATTAAATAATAATAACACTAATTCTAATAAACTACCAATTGCACTTCTCTTTGGACCAAAAATTCATAGTCTTTCGCCTAAACTTTCAAAGTCGACTGTATTGGTCCAACCAACCAATGGTTGCGCNTATTCCTAAATTAAATAATAATAACACTAATTCTAATAAACTACCAATTGCACTTCCCTTTGGACCAAAAATTCATAGTCTTTCGCCTAAACTTTCAAAGTCGACTGTATTGGTCCAACCAACCAATGGTTGCACCATCACCTTTGTTTTGATCTCTCGCAAGGGTAGTCGTGGTTGTAGTGGTGGTAATGGTGGCGGACGTCATCCAACCCAAAGTGATAGTCATGGTGGTAGAGGTATTGGTCATGGAGGATGTGCTAGTTGTACAAGTCGTGGTAACCATTCTGATTGGAAATCTTTCAATTGTGGGGCAGCTGAACAAACCGAGAATTATCATCAAGTATGGGAGACCCACCTATGCTAATCAAGCTTCTACTGATGGTTCCACTACTCACATCTGGTTCCTATTACACCTTAATCACTCATTTTAGTCAACTCATCCAACAGTTGTCTTCCCTCTCACTCTAACGAACTACTGTTGCTGCTAGTTTGGCTAATGCATGCAACTCTGCATGTGTTATCCCAATCAGCTTTATCATCTTGGATTACTTTTCCGATAGCTAATATCTAGTATTTCTTTCCTGTTTTCTGACCTTCATTCTTCTAATCCATGTATTGTGTTAGCTAATGTTTCTTTTCAATCAGGGGGTGCAACTGTTGATCTCCATCTTTACCTAGTTCATGAACTCCTAACATCTAGTTTATTTGTTCTTCATTTTCCTTTAAACTTTTTATTTGTGAGTCGGTTAACACGTGTTTACAGTATTTAGTGACATTTTCTCCTTCTTCTTGAGCCTTCAGGGCCTCCAAACGAAGATAATTGATTTGGAGCATGAACAAAATGATCTTTACTATTTATATACTAGAGATTCAAATTCCCACATCGAGTGCTATCATGTCTCCTCTCCAATGGTGATATTTTTGATTGGGTCATCCTTCACTGTAGAAGTTTCATCAAGTTATTCGTAGTTTGAGTCTATTTTTGTTAGGATATGAGGCTCGACAACTAAGCAAGTATCGTCGTAATCCTTTTTTTGGTAGTTCTTGAAGTAGTCATTCTAGTCCCTTTGCTATTGTGCACTGAACATTTGGGGTCCTACAAGAATAAAAAGTGTTTCTGATTTTTCAAATTTGTGATCTTTATTAATGACTTCTCTCTTTTGACTTGATTGTTTCATATGAAAGATTGTTCTGCATTGCTCAAGATTTTTCTCACCTTGTATAATAAAGTCCAAGTTCAATTTTGATAAACATATTAACCTATTTCATTTTGACAATGCTCTTGAGTATACCTTTGTGTTGACTATGGTATCCTCCATCAAATTACTTGTCCATATACATCCCAGCAAAATTGTATTATTAAACATAAGAATCGCCATTTATTGAATATTGCTCGTGCTTTATGTTTAATACAGAGCTCATAATCCTTGTGCACCACCATTTGGTCTAACTCACATCTTGGTTGCATTACATGCGTCCATCTTCTTGGTCCGAATTGGGACAAACTCTCACCTTATTCAATCAAATGTGTCTAGAATGATATTCTCATTCTCAAAATGATTATTGTTATGACCCCGTTTCTTGACTACTATAATAGTGGCGATGTTACCTTCTTTGAGTCCTCCTTTTTTCCTGTTAGGACATAATCTCTCCACAAATTTACTCTCTCCTAGTTAGTGGGAGACCTTGATGTCTACTGTACCGGACTACAAGTCTTCTTCTTATCCTCCTCCGAAGTCTACTCCTATACTGCAGATTTACAGTCGTTCCAAGAACAAAACAGGCTATTAGCTCCATGGCCAACACCTAATTCTACTGAGGTCATACCTCTTGAGCCGTTTACTTTTCATCTCCTAATGATCCTGCCTATTGCATTGAGGAGATATACCCATAATTGTACTACACATCTCATTTCTAATTATTATCTCTTTTGATCAGCTTTCCTCATTTGTTTCATTGTTTTGCATCATCGTTGTCTTTGTATTTGTCCTTAGCTTCCTTGAATAAGGCATTGACCTCTCTTGGATAAAAACTGGCTATAGACAAAAAAAAAATTAAATCCCTTAATGATCATCAAACCCAGGACCTCACTCCTCTCCTCTCAGGTACGCAACCTGTCAACTGTCATTGGGTCTACATAGTAAAATATAATCCAGATGGTTCTGTTGAGCATTTGAATGCACGGTTAGATGTCAAATGCTACACTCAAACATGTGCAGTAGACTACTGTGAGACTTTCTATCTCGTTGCTTGTCTTAACCCTATTAGACTTCCTCTTTTTGTTATAGTCAATTTTAATTGGTCTTTGTATAAACTGGGCATTAAGAATGTTTTTTTGTGCAAAGACATACCGGTGGAAGTATATATGATTCAGCCAGAAATATAGATTGCTTTTGAGAAAAAATAATTAGTATATCGTTTGAAGAAAACACTCTAAGGTCTGAAACACTCACCACATGCTTGGTTTGAAAAATTTGTTAAGAATGTTTAGTCTTTTATTTTTTATGGTAATTATTATTTGGATTGTATTTATATTTATTTTTGCTTATCATTAGGAGTAATTTAGTTTTCTTTTCCAGTAAGGTTTTATATATAATGCCTTCTATAGCTAGTTGTCATCATCATAGAATATTAGCTTTCTTCTCTCTTCTTTTGATCTAGGTTTTCATGGTATCAAATCNTATTTATTTTTGCTTATCATTAGGAGTAATTTAGTTTTCTTTTCCAGTAAGGTTTTGTATATAGTGCCTTCTATAGCTAGTTGTCATCATCATAGAATATTAGCTTTCTTCTCTCTTCTTTTGATCTAGGTTTTCATGGTATCAAATCCACTCTTGCAATTGAGTTATCATTGGATGGTTGTTTTGATTCATCTATCCTTTGTATTTTGATTTTTTGGGTTGCTTCAATTGGTTTGTCCATGTTCTTGGTTCAATTTGTTGGTTTGATTCCGCTGCATTTTCTCCTCTGATTTTGCTAATTTACTAGGTTGATTGACATGCTGATTGTTCATATGGCGTCTGATCAAAAGGAGGATGAATATCCTCTGATNTCTGATTTTGCTAATTTACTAGGTTGATTGACATGCTGATTGTTCATATGGCGTCTAATCAAACGGAGGATGAATATCCTCTGGTTTTGTTCGTTTAAATGGTTCAATTGACTTCTTGTTACATNATCAAAAGGAGGATGAATATCCTCTGATTTTGTTCGTTTAAATGGTTCAATTGACTTCTTGTTACATTGATCTTCTGTTTTGATTTGCTCGTTGTTTTTTCTCCTCTCTGTCATCATTGCCTGTCGTCATCACTGAAGAGAAATTTCAGGTTGCCGTTGCTGATGGTGTGTATTAGGAGTTGCGTGTAGTAGAATTAATGTGCTGGGTCCAGAAGTTGTAATCCAAATTCAGTGAAGAGGAATCTTTTGCTGAGAGGAGTCTTCTGTTACGAGGAGTCAGCTGCCAATCAGTAACCACAAGGTGTGTACCATGTTTGGTAGTGTTGCTTCTTGCATTTAAATCACAAGAGGATGAGCAGTCCATGAATAGTGTGTGAACAGTGGAGTTACAACTAGGGTTTTGTGGCTTGTGACTGTCATTGGGCTTTTGCTATTCAAAAATTACTAGTTTTGAAAATTACAGATTCAATCCATGAATTTTCCGAAATAGATTCAGCCCCTAAAGTTTCTAAAATTTCATATTCAGCCCCTAAAGNTGTGAACAGTGGAGTTACAACTAGGGTTTTGTGGCTTGTGACTGTCATTGGGCTTTGGCTATTCAAAAAAAAAATAATTTGGAAAATTACATATTCAATCCATGAATTTTCCGAAATAGAATCAGCCCCTAAAGTTTCTAAAATTTCATATTCAGCCCCTAATGTTCCTGAAATTTCATATTCGGACCAAAAGTTTTGAATATTTCAAATTCTGCCCCAGAACTTTAAGAAATTTCAGATTATGGAAAGTGAAAATTCAACACCTGTAACATCTATGGATGATCAATCCCAATCCGCCCCTTTCTTAAGTTTAATTGTTGAGCAGTTGCAAAAACTTCTAACACGTATCAGCTTAATGACTTGTCTATTCCTTCCACTACCGGTTTATCTTCATCAACTCTTTTAGGTATGTATATCTCAATTCACTTGGGTGTTTGCTTCAGGTGATACACATCATATGACTAATGATCCATCTTTATTTCCACATCGTTTCTCCCTTCTTCTATTAGTGTTATGGCTGCTAATGACACTCCCATGTCGTTGGCAGGCGTTGGATCCATTACCGCTTCACTTTTATCTCTTTCTAATGTTTATTGTATTCCTCAACTATCTTTGAACTTGATTTATGTTACTCAACTATCCCATCTTGGTTACGTTGTTCAATTATTCTCTCCTTATTGCATAATGCAAGATCTTTATTCCAAGAAGTTGATTGAGACTGGCCATAGAGTTAGGAGGACTATATATGTTAAGACGAATTGCATGGTCCAGTTGTGGCTACTTCTTCTATTGATTTGNAGAGAGAGAGAGAGAGAGAGAGAGGGAGTGTGTGTGTGTGTTAGCTTGTGTATTTTACCTCTCATGTTACATGTATGTGCTTCTTTGTGTCATAGTGTTTTACTGTCAATGCATTTCATACCTATGTTCCTATGTTTTTCGGGGAAAAATTTTTTGACTCCTATTTTTCGGGAAAAAAAGGGCCACCAGTTTATTAAATATAAATCACGTTATCAAACATCTTACTCAAAGTTTGTTTACCTTTTCTGTTTTTCTAACTATATGAAGTAAAGAGCAATACCAAACCGGCCCCAAGCTAGGAAGCACGAATACTCCTCAGGGGGTCGACCTGGCAGTGTCGGACACGTGTCCGATATGGATACACGTGGGAGACTGCCAGACACATGTCCGACANTGGTGATTGTTATATTTATGACATGCTCACTTCCAAGGTTCACTTCATCTCAATCTTCATCTTCCTCAAGTTTACCCCCCCTATTGTTCACTCTTATTCTTGCAAGAACAAGACTAACTCGTCTGTTGGTACAACGTTTGTATATTTTTATCAGTATGTGTGTGTAGTGTGTGTACATATGGGCGTTGTTATCGCATTTTGTGTGCATGCATTTTATCATTATGTGTGTGTTTATGTGCATAAGTATTTTTATCAGCACGTTTTAGTGTGCGCGTGTATTTTATTGTTGTATGTATTTGTAGGCATGTGTGTGTTCTAGAGAGAGAGAGAGAGAGAGAGAGGGAGTGTGTGTGTGTGTTAGCTTGTGTATTTTACCTCTCATGTTACATGTATGTGCTTCTTTGTGTCATAGTGTTTTACTGTCAATGCATTTCATACCTATGTTCCTATGTTTTTCGGGGAAAAATTTTTTGATTCCTATTTTTCGGGAAAAAAAGGGCCACCAGTTTATTAAATATAAATCATGTTATCAAACATCTTACTCAAAGTTTGTTTACCTTTTCTGTTTTTCTAACTATATGAAGTAAAGAGCAATACCAAACAGGCCCCAAGCTAAGAAGCACGAATACTCCTCAGGGGGTCGACCTGGCAGTGTTGGACGCGTGTCCGATATGGATACACGTGGGAGACTGCCAGACACATGTCCGACACTTCTACAAGTGTCCTGAACAATTAAGAAATATTTGTTATGGATGATACGGCTCGTATACGGAGGTGATACGGAAGGATATGGCCCCAACTATGGATTTGAAACCAAAAAAAAAAGGGGGGGGAGAGAGGGAAGAAGACGATGTATCTAATCAGCCACAGCCATAGATTTCCTCCCCTTTGAGCAGGTATGTCATCTTCATCTTCAGATCTCTCTCTCTCTCTCTCTCCCTCTACGATTTCTATCGTCTGCGGCTTGCCCTAGTTGCTGAAAAGCAATAAAGCAATGCCTTTTTCTTTTTCTTTTTTTTAGGCCTTGTCTTTATTTACTATTCAACCCCTACTAGTTTCTTTTCTTTTTTTCTTTGCCCTAGTTGCTAAAATAATTTACAAGGAACCCTTGAACTTCTTATATTTTATGTTAAATTACAATCATACCTTATTAGTTGTCACTCACTACCCAATTTGGTTTAACCCACTGCCCAGAACATATTAGTCCACTAATCAAATTTAATATTAGTCTATTTGTCCAATTATAAAATATTAATTAATTACCCAATTTTATTATTAATGTTATTATATATATATAAATATATTATATTATTTTAATTAGTTGTATCCTCGCCGTACCCATATCTTATATTTTAGAATTTTGTCATATCCCCGTGTCCGTACATATCGGATACGACAGCCGTATCCGTATCCGTACTTCCTAGGCCCCAAGTAAAACAACATTTCCTTTAAATTATTATAAGTTTTTTGTTCATGGAGAAGAGAAGCAGATGCAAGCCTTGCAACATTAAACTTAGTCTCATGAAAGGCCCACATGCACATCCAAGAAATCTATTTAAGTTTTATGCAGCTTTATATTATTATAGCAGTCAACAAGTTCCAAAGCCTGTAAGCATACCGGTTGAGAAGGTTGAAGACTAGTTGTTCCTTCAAAATCTGTGGTTGTATCCACTGGACGAGTCAGATAATTCACAACTTTCTCTCCAGGTTGAGGAGGTACCAGTGCACTGAGCATTGACAATACAATTAAATATTCACATTAAAGGAAATAACAAAGGAATACATCCATCAACATGAAGCCTACAAAATGAGTTCTCTTTTCTATAGTTTTCCCTCTTTTGGGTGGAGGGACCAGGGAGGGTCACGTGAGATGTCTGATTGACAAACAAACACCATTGTCACTAAACAATTACTACATGAAGCATAAAATAGCTAGACTCCAGCATAATACAATGTAAAACAGGGGAGAAGAGTACATACTTGCGGCCTGGTAGAGGTTCCATCCGAAAATACCTATAAAGCAGAACATTAGATGATTGGAAATTAGAACATGGACCAGCATAACTGATTTTTCTTTCTTCCCAAACCAAGCCCAAAAAAAAATTTAAATGATTGACTAGAGAAGGACAGACTATAATTTCAATATTTAGGCAAATTACAATGAGACCACTTGGTTCTGGCAATTCCAATGGCACCCAAATTACAATGGGCCCCTTGTCAATCTAGTCAAACAAACAGCGTTACAGGAGCTTGACAAATTTACCCTCATGTATTTGCTAAATATTGTTGCTAAAAAATTTCGGCCAACCAACTAAGAGTTCGAAAGCAGTTGCAACTAAGCATTTTACCAAATGGAACTGATTCATCAGCCAAACAGCCTGCTTCATCATAATTGCTGAACACGCAATCTTCAACATTAGAACTGGCAAAATTTTTGTCCCTTTCCACTCTATTCCTTTGATCAAAATTCAGCCACCATCTTTGACCACCACCCGAAAGCCATCACCCCCCTTCCTTTTGAATCACTACACCATTGATATAACCACCACCTCATTTATTCCCTCTCCAAATTCTCCCCCTCCATCCGTCTCTCCATTTTTTTAAATGTGACAGCCCTCACCCGAAAACCCCTTTCCTCTCTACCTATATAAATATAGAGAACAACTATATACATATCTAACTTTCTCTTCTAATTAAAAAATCTCACTCATAGTTGTCAATTTTTTACGATACGCAAAACGAATCTTACAATACCCCAATGACACGTATCTAGGAGTCGTATCATTTTTTCCCAATATCTTAAAATAAACAAGACGTATTTTAGGATACATTTCAACATAATGGAAAAAATGAACACAAAAGGTCATTGTTTCCAATTTTTTGCTCTGCATAGTGAAATGATGTCGTTTCAAAAGACTTTTGTTTATAATTGTCAATATAATTTTTCACTCTGCACAATGAAAAGACGTTTCACAAGACTTATGCTTTATGCTAAAATTGAAACGATGTCGTTTCCTATATGTCATTTTTTCTTTTTTGGGTCGATCTCAAACAAACGAAACTTTCGATCATTTTCTTTCTCCAACATCTTATTCTCCTACTTTTTCAAAGAGACAAACCCCTAGGTATATTTTGATATCTGACATGAAGACAAATGATTCTCTCTTTTAATCTCTACCAGATACATGCATCATACATAATGATGCGTGAGTTGAAATGATATTTATATTACTTTGAACACTACATATTTATATATTTTTAGGTATATATATACGTATGCATATAAACTTAAATTAATTGTATCTTACAATACACGCTTGAATCTTGGATTTTTTGGAACAACATCGCTTCCTATACCTTATTTTTTATTTTTTGGATTGATCTCAAACAAACTAAGCTCTCAATTGTCTTGCCTTATGACCCTTTTTTGTTTCTTTTGAATCTTATTCTATTTCTCCTCCTTCAAATAGACAAAACTCTTGCTACATTTTGATCTCTCGGTGAAGACAAATGATTCTCTCTTTCGATCTCTACCGAAACATGCATCGCACAAAAAAATAAGTGAGTTGAAATAATATATATATCACTTCAAAAAATATATATTTACAAATTTTTACATATTTGTGTATGTATATATATATATACATATACAAATATAAATTTAAGTTGAGTTAAGTGTATCTTACGATACACGATACTATATTTTTAAAAAAAAATACATGTTTTGATAACCATGCTCACACATACAATTGCTAATTCAATTCCCACAGTCCTTACATGGATCTATTCTTCCTACTTCCAACACAACCCTTGTCCTACACCTAAATCTAGGAAACCAACATCCCGCCGACATCTACCCCCATCCAATTCCATTTGGATTAGTTGGTTCCTCGAAATGTGGCTAGACGAACGTTTGGTCAGCTCAATCAAGGGTCTTAGAAGGTGGCAGAAAGCAAAGTCCTGAATTGGGATTACCATGTTCTTGGGCATGTGTGTGGGTAATGAAAATTGTGGACAATATTGATTTTTTGCCGGCATTGGAAGTCAAGGTGATCCATGTCCTGGGGCACACACTTGAGAAAAAAAGGGAGACTCGTCGTCGGACAAGGGTTGCGAATCTGCAAGTGGACTAGAGACCAATTTGGGGTTTTGGGGTCGTGCAAGCTATGAAGCACGGACACTCAATTTTGACTCACGAATCCGTGTTCGACACGTCTGGGATACGAAAACGCATCGGACACGTTAATTAGAGTGTCCATTTTTTATTTTTTTTTCAAATTCGGACACACAGTGGACACGTTTAAGGGCCATTTTGTAATTTTAAAATTAAAACATGGGATCTTTTTGCAGTTATTTAAAAGTGGAAGGGCCAGAAAATAAAAATCACAAAGACTAGGAATTAAAAATGAAACATATATTTCTTATTCTCTCTCTATGAGAACAGATTCGACGAAGAAAAAAAAAAGTAGAAAACACCGGCAACGTTGGTTCTAGGCTTCTCTGTCAAGCTAAGAGAGGAGAGTCCAACCACTTCGGCAACGTTTCTTCTTTGCAGCAAGTCGACGGGAGAGATTCAACATTCCTTATTCTCGGTTTGGGCAATTTTTCAACAACCAGCAGATTTTTCTATCATAGGTAACCTTCATTCTGAACTACCCATGATATTTTTTTCTTATTTGCACCATTTTTTCTTCAATAAGATATGATTCTCATCTCTCTTTAGGGCTTCTCCTGTTAGAGTTTTCAATTAGTGTTTAACAAGTTTTAAACCCTAACCGAAAAAAGCAAAATTGACATTTTTTTTCATTCTATTTTTCTGGGAAAGCCTTCTGTTCTATTGTTCATTCTATTTTTCTGGCCCTGTTACTCAACCCTAAACTTGCAATTTCTTCTTTATTTTTTTGTTGGTTTGCTATTTTTTTTCCTGGTTTTTGCAGCTACAACCTTGTTGTTTTTGCTGCTATAACCCTGCTTTTTTTTGCTGGTGCCTGTTGTTTTTGCTGCAACCCTACTATTTTTTTTTCAACCCCACTATTTATTTTTAGTCTATTGTTTTATTCCTGTATGCTATTTTTTTTTTGTCTGCTGTTGTAATTTGTGTTTTTCCTTCTATTTTTCTGTTGTTTTATTCCTATATGAGCTGCTACAACTATGTTGTTCCTGTTTTATTCCTGTATACTACTGTTTTTTGTCTGTTGTTGTAATTTCTGTTTTTTCTTTTATTTTTGTTGCCTTATTCAGAATTGAAGAAAATGAGTTATATGGGTGCTAGCAGTGCACCATCTACCGAAAAAGACATAATTAAACCTCTTTGGAAGTACATTACAAGATTCGAGAAGTTGAGTGATGGTGGGGGAAATATTTCTTAGCAAATCAAACTAAGAAAAGCTGATACACAAGGGTACGAGCTCATTTATTGAAATTGTTTGGTCATGGGATTGGAGCATGTCATAAAGTTACAAGCCAAGATATTGTAGATATGCAAAAATTAGAGGATGAAGCTAATAAAAGATCAAGAAAAGTTGCATTGAAGAAAGTACCATTGCCTCCTAGTGTCTCATTTGGAGATCATTTGGATAGCTTTGATGAAGGGGGTTATGAATCAAAGAAAAGAAAGGTGATTAGAACCTTGCAAGGAATCCATATTTTGTTACTGTTTTTTCATTTGCCACATCTAATCCTCTTCCGGGTTATTTGCCACCAGGGTATAATTCTTTGAGGACTACTTTACTCCAACAAGAACATGCTAATATTGAGAGATTGCTACAACCCATTAAAAGCACATGGAAAGAAAAAGGTGTGAGCATTGTGAGTGATGGATGGAGTGACTCACAAAGGAGGCCCTTGATTAATTTTATGGTTGTGACGGATGGTGGGCCTATGTTCCTTAAATCTGTGGATTGTTCAGGTAAAACTAAAGATAAGTTCTTCATTTTCAATTTGATGAAAGAAGTAATTCATCAAATTTCGGCAATATATGTCACTATCATTGAATATTTTTTGGATGATCATATTAGCCTTAAATAAATATCGGAAGACAACATCAATACAATTATTGTCAAATACCCAAAAGTCAAATTTTCCGCTTCTTTCAACAATTTTATTCTTTTATTTTTCTTTTCGCTTCAAATGTCCAAGTGTTCTCTTCCACAAAAGAAAATGTTTTCTTACGATCTCTAATTTTTTTAGTTATGAACGGGAAACGAAAAATAATCTAGATATAATCTTTTTTTTGAGTTAATTCATATAATTTTTATGATATCATAACATAACACAACATGAGATGATATTTACTTTACTTACACGCATACCTTCTATGCAAATAAATATAAAGGTAAAATGGCCATCAAAAGTGATAGAAGATGTTGTATGCAAATTCCGTTGATGGTATTGACAATTGAACAATGGTTGGGGAAATCTATGAAAAAACACAATCCTTTAGAAACCTCAAGGGGTGTGCGTCAATGATATTGTCGGAAACTAGAAGGGATCTGAAGGCGCAGCCATTGGTTGGTTGGACCAATGCAATCAACTTTGGAAGCCTAGGCGAAAGACTAGGAATTTTTGGTCCAAAGGAAAGTGTAATTGGTAGTTTATTATTATTATTATTTGATTTATGAGTATTTGTTTGACTAGGAGTTTTAATTAGAATTTAACTAGAAAATTATTATAAAGTTTTAGTAGGATAGGGATTTGAGAGTTTGATTATGAAACTCTTTTAGTATTTTAATAGGAAAGTAGTTTTTATTTTAGTAGGGGACTTGGCCTATAAATAATAGTGTAATCCCAACTATTTTTAATTGGAGAGATTATAAATAAGAATTGAGTATTCTCTGCGGAGATTTGTGTGCTTCTTCACCAATTCCTTGCGAGGATGAGGTAAACCCCTTTCACCCACTTCTTCTTTCTTATTCTCTTTCTATTCTATGAATTCTAGAACTTCCCGATTTACATCAATTTGGTATTTAGAGCCCAACTTCGATTCGTACAAAACAAAAAAAAAATGTTCATCAACACTGTTCACTGTTACTGCTCATCTCACTGTTCACTGGTACTGTTCATAAGTACTGTTCATCAGCGTTGTCGAGTTAGGAAAAAAAAAAACTTGTTCGGCGGCTGGACAGTTACAAAAAAAAAAACTCTCCCAACAGATTCAGAAAATTGCAGCAACATCCCAGCTGTTTCAAAAATTACAGAAACACTGCAAAAAGTTTCAGAAGTTATAGAACCACCACTAGAAGTTTCAGAATTTTCTCTTGATTGTGATGATTTCCAACGCTGAATTAAATGCTAAAGTGGAGGCTATATCCCAAGCACAAATTGATTCACAAAAGGCCATGAATGAGAAGATGGATTCACTAGAGTCGTCTATAACATCACTAAAGGAGATCATGGAAGCTTATCTATTAGATAAAAAAGGTAAAGGAGTGGAGATGCATGCAAATCATGATTCCTCCTCATCGGCTATGAATCAACAACCAATGCTCGCACAAGTCCCTCCACCACAAGGCCCAATTCGAGAAGACCCAAGATTGTTTGATTTTGATAAAGGGGTTAAATTAGAAGTTGCAGATTTTCACGAGGACAATAATCCCGAGATATTCCTTGATTGGTTGCATAGCATTGAAAGCTTCTTCAAATGGTATCATTTGACCGATGAGAGGAAGCTATTCTTTGCAGAATCAAAATTGAAGGGTATAGCAAGACTTTGGTGGGTAAAGTACCAACGAACTCACTTTGATAGATCATGAGATGATATGAAGACTGCTATGACCCGCTACTTTGTGCCTACTAATTATAAGCAGCGAGCTCATCTACAATTTACATAATTGAATCAAAGGAGTATGTCTGTGGAGGAATACACTGGAAAGTTCTACAGTTTAGTTGCCCGATCAGAGTTTCCATGGATTGAGGATGTAATGATTACCATGTAAATGCAAGGTCTCAATTCACAAATTTCTACGGGTTTAGCTGCAAGTAGATTTTACACCATGACAGATGCAGTTCAGGTTGCCTATCAGATGGAAGATGAGTTGAAAAAAAGATCTTATATGAGATCTTCTATGGCACCTCCAACCCAGATTGATAGAACTGTTGTAGATGCAAATCAAGGTAAGTCCACTAATAAACCCCAAGAGAATATTTTTATTCCCAACAAATCATCTCGCACTAGTGCTAATTCTTCTTCTCAAGGGAGTACTAATTCTAAGACAATATGTTTTAATTGTCTTAGTTTTGCCTATCTCTCTTTTCAATGCCCCTCAAAATCTGTTGCTGTGATTGACAAGGAAAATTCTAAAGTACATAATGATTCTGATGAGCCAGAATTTGAAACAGAGATTGTAGAACCTCTTGGTGTAGGTGAGGTTAATTTTGATGATTTGGATGATGATCATTTTATGGGTGTTTTTCGTCCTCTACTTATTGCTAATAAAAAAGTTGCTAATGGTGAGTTTATTCATCGAGGAAAAATCTTTCAGACAAGAGTTTGTTGTAAAGGACAAATATGTTCGTTAGTGATTAACACGGGAAGTTGCACAAATGTATTATCAGAAGAGGTCGTGCAGAAGCTAAATTTGAAAGTTGAACCACATCTGAAACCATATCATGTAGCATGGATTATTAATACGAAGCTGAAAATTGATAAGAGATGTCCAGTTACATTCACCATTAGAAGTCTTAAAGAGACCGTCATGTGTGATGTATTGCCTCTCAAGTTTTGTCATATACTTTTAGAGTGCAATTGGATATGGGATCGTGATGCACAACATGCGGGGCGTGTTAATATCTATTCTTTTGTAATTGGAAGAAATAAGTATACTCTTACTTGTGCTACAGATGCGCGTACACTACAATTGAAAAAGAGTTCGTTGTTGATTCAGAGAGCTTCTCCATCAGATGGTATTCTTGGCCCTTCTCCTTACTCGCCAGAGTCGAGTTCTTTTCAGCAGGGGAGAATTGATGGCGCAGCCATTGGTTGGTTGGACCAATGCAATCGACTTTGAAAGCCTAGACGAAAGACTAGGAATTTTTGGTCCAAAGGGAAGTGTAATTGGTAATTTATTATTATTATTATTTGATTTGAGTATTTGTTTGACTAGGAGTTTTAATTAGAGTTTAACTAGGAAATTATTATAGAGTTTTAGTAGAATAGGGATTTGAGAGTTTGATTATGAAACCTTTTAGTATTTTAGTAGGAAAGTAGCTTTTATTTTAGTAGGGAACTTGGCCTATAAATAATGGTGTAATCCCAACTATTTTTAATTGGAGAGATTATGAATAAGAATTGAGTATTCTCTGCGGAGATTTGTGTGCTTCTTCACCGATTCCTTGCGAGAATGAGGTAAACCCCTTTCACTCCTTCTTCGTTCTTATTCTCTTTCTATTATGTGAATTCTAGATCTTCCCGATCTACACCAGGATCTCACTATAATTTGTCATAATTCACCATCACTGTTTAATGTGTTAAAATCACAAGAAGAAAATATAACAGTTAGAAGAAAACATGTGACTAAGCACTACATGCAAGAAAGGAGAAGTGCCAGAAATGCGCGCATGTTCATTAAGTTTAAAGTCCAGCCATCTTTCAGCAGGATATCAAAGTTAATTTTCTTTGAATTTTTGATAAGTCGATTGAATGAAGAAATAAAAGTGTTCATTTTGGGGCTATGGGGAGTGTGCCACTAAATGAAGAGGCAAAGGCAACTTAAATTCATTCAAGTGCACTATCCTTAATATCATATGGCTAAAGTGCACTGGTGTCAATGGCCTAACACAAGGTGGTGCAACAAATGCAATGTAGAGGTGAATTTTTACTTAGTCCCAGAGGATGAGAAGAAATAAATAGGAGTTTTATAGGATGAACATCCGAATGAACAGATAGATTTAGTGTTTGACAGTGACAAGATTATTCATTTCCTTTTCACAGGTATCATTAACACCATCATTTTGGAGCTGAACACGTACATCACATCATAAAGAACCAGTATTCTCCACATGCTGTAACTTAAATCTTGTGAATAGAGGGATGTCATAAACAAGGATCTAAATGTCGGGTCGAAACGTCCGAAACATCTGAAGCGTTTCGGAATTTCAACACACCGATACGGATGGAATTACAAATTTCCAAAGTTTCGGTCGAAGCATTACGGTATCGGACCGTTTCGATCGAAACAGTACCATTTCTGTCAAAAAAGTACAGCTTCAACCAAACAATGATCACAAAAATCTTAGAAAGAAAAAAAAGCTAAAGATTCGCTTCACTCCAAGCCAAAAGAAAAAAAAACTCTAAGAAAGCTAAAGATTTGATTTGAGCAAATCCACCATTTTTCACGCAGATATAGGGCTTGGGAGTTGTCTTCATCGCGCGACCACGAACTACCACCGGACCATCAGTATGTTATTCTCTCTCTCTTTCTCTCTCTGTCTCTCTCTCTGGGGCATGGGCATCGCCAGTCGCCCATTGCCATCGCCGCCTCTCGATCGCCTCTCGTCTCTTTCTATCTGAGTTGTGGGTCTACTGTGCATCTTCTGCCTTTTATATATTTTTTTTGTTATAAGGATAAATAATTATATTTAATACCCTTCTGTAATTATATTGAATACCTATTGTAATTACATTTAATACCCCACCAGAAATACATTTAATAGTTAATACTACACTGCAATTATATTTAATACCCACTGTAATTACATTTAATACCCCCACTACAATTACATTTAATAGTTAATAACCACTGCAACTACATTTAATACCCTTCTGTAATTATATTTAATATCACTATAATTACATTTAATACCCCACCAGAAATACATTTAATAGTTAATACTCCCTTGCAATTATATTTAATACCCACTACAAATACATTTAATACCCCACTACAATTACATTTAATAGTTAATACCCAATAAATNTCACTATAATTATATTTAATACCCCACCAGAAATACATTTAATAGTTAATACTCCCTTGCAATTATATTTAATACCCACTACAAATACATTTAATACCCCACTACAATTACATTTAATAGTTAATACCCAATAAATGGATGTTAACCCAATAAATATGTTGAATTAATCAATTATTTAGCTTATCTTTAAAAATAAATGAATTGTATTTGTGTTTCCACGTGTTTCTATATTTTTTCTACGTTTCCTTAGCTGACCAAAACGGTACTTCGAAACAAAATTTCGATCCTTGATCATAAAAAAAATNCGTGTTTCTATATTTTTTCTACGTTTCCTTAGCTGACCAAAATGGTACTTCGAAACAAAATTTCGATCCTTGATCATAAAAAAAATTTAAGGAGACTTAACAAATCAAAATGAGGAGGAGGACTTTGTTTGGTAGCACAACTTCCATGAATTTTGATAAGTGCAATTAAAAACTATGTATTGCATTTTAAGTTTATTCTTTGCAAGATTACGTAAAAGTACCAGACAAATCAACTTGTTTCATCTCATATTCTAAGTTCACCACAACTTCATTCAATCAGGCTCAAACTTTTGCACTATGATTATTTGACAATAGAGCTCCACAAGAATGGTGCAAGGCAAAGAGGAAGTGCAACATCTGGTCTTGTTACCGGATGTTACAGGAAAGCAAAGGGAAAATAGGAAAAAAAGAAGTAATATAGATGATAATTTCTGCAAAGTTTCCGAGAAGCAGTGTAAAAGCCATTGGACTGTATCCAGTTACAGAGCAAGATTAACAAGCTGGACAAATTCAATTAAAAGTTTCTCAATTGGAACTCAAAGCCTCTTTATTTGATTCCTGGAAAACACTTTAAAAAGACTCCAATTAGCATGAAAAAAAAGAAAGCATTTTTATACCAACTTTCACATTAAAATCCTAGTCTTAATGGTGCAAGCTATATGATGGGGTTGAGGTTGTAAAGGTGTCAAAAGTCTCTATACCAGGCATAATTCCAGGTATATACAGAAAAAAAAAGAGTAAATAAAAAGTCCATATCAGTCATTCATCTAGCAGAAAATTTAACCGCTCTCTTCATGTTGTTTGATTCAACTTACGAAGACACGACCCAAGTCCTACCCTCATAGAGTGCGACTTTTATATGACATGCTTTCTCAATGAAGCTTAAAAAGAAAAAGAAAAAAAACGTCTTAGCTAATGAGCAAGATTGTAGAGTCTCTCTGGAAATAGAAATTTTTTTCAACAGAGGAAAATAAGTACTCATAAAAGGACATCTAGAAAGCAACGGAGGAAATCACAGCATATAGGGCTGACAACGGATGATTTGCATGATGCGCTAAACAATTTTTAACAGAACCATAAAATACTAACAATAACAAGAACAACAATGTGGATCCCTAATAGAAATACAAGCACAATCAAAGTCTATTGCAGAGAGTAAAGATAATTACACCAAGAACCTGGACAAGATTGGATAATTAACAATCTTCACCAAATCACTGATCATACATAAATCAAATACAGGAGACTTGAAAAACTTGAAGAAATACCTTTAATGTTTGAACTAGTAAACCCGACCCAAACCAAATTCTGATTTCCTCTACAACCAAAAATCAAGCTTGGACAAAGTTTATTTAAAACACCGAAAGAGCAAGGACTAAAATCTCAGTGGGTTTGGAATGAATGCACAAGTGATAAACCATGAAAAACGGGAGAAGGATTCTTGGGTGATTTTAGAGAACAACTCTGCTTCTTGACGACATCTTGCAAGAGGTATCGTGACGCAGCTTCCATGTCTCATAAGTTCACCAAACATCACCAATCTTGTGTTTCGCATGTCAGTAGGGTCTAGCAGCAAAGTCAACTTGGTTTGAGCCAAAATTTTGAAACCTAAAATATGGGATTTTACTAGTGATAGTGACAATGATATTCTTACAATCCATTTCCATGCTTACCTTGCGAAACATAATATCAAATCTATTGAGAGTATTATTATGTAATTAGTTTAATATAGTTGTTATAAGTATACCGCTTAGAGGGTATATGATTCCCTATAAAAAAAGTGCATTTCCTCATGCATTTGATTGGATAATTATGAAATAATTGTATTTAAGTGGTATAAATCAAAGGTGAATGANCATGTTTAGCCTAAGGTTTGGAAACCCAGCCCGTTGGATGGCCCGGTCATGAAACCCACATACTTGGGTTTCATGAAACCCAAGAGGGTGGGTTTCATATGTGGGTTAAAGGATTTAATATACAAATGATATTTATACCCCCATATATCCTGTATACCCCATATATACAAATTAGTTAAGGGACAAAATAATCATTTATATACAAATATATTATTATAATAATCATATATCCCTGCACATACCAAACATGAGTATGAACAGGATTGAATGTTGAATCTCATCTTTGAATCCTATCTTTGAATCAAACCCAAATTTGAACAAGTCAATCCAAACCCCTCCCAAAAAACATACCAAACAGACCCTAAGGTTTTTGAGTGTATTTGTTATATTCACAACTTGGGACCCAAGTTTTATAAATTAGACCCCCATGCTACCAAATGTGTCTTTCTTGGATATTTCCGCACACAAAAATGGTANGGTTTTTGAGTGTATTTGTTATATTCACAACTTGGGACCCAAGTTTTATAAATTAGACCCCCATGCTACCAAATGTGTCTTTCTTGGATATTTCCGCACACAAAAATGGTATTGTTGCTATAGTTCCACCCTGCATCGGTACTTCACTAGTGTTAATGTCACCTTCACTAAATTTATGCTTTATTTTTCAACCCTTACTCAGCTCCCAGATCTTGACTTTGGGCCGACCACTGCACCATTACCCCTTCCCTTGTCATTGGTCATTCCGCTGCCTACTATACTACCATCTCCTTCCCCGCCCTGTGTGTACAAAAAAAAAAAAAAGAGTTGGCAGGATCATAGAGGCAACAACAACTAGGACATAGAAACCACAACAACCGAGACATAGTAGCAGCATAGTCAAAAAACCCCTCCCCTCTTCGGGTCCTCCCTGGCAACCCCCTTCAACTTGCGATCTCCCTTCTCCAGCAGGGCATTCACCTACTGCAAACGAGCAAGCTCCCCTTCAAAGCATTTCTCTCGCTCTCCACCTCCACTAACCTCTTCTTCAACAACTCCACCTCAGCCTCCATTCCACGAGGTAGGGAAGTCATGACCCGGGTCCTGGTTGAGCTTCCCCCTATCCCATAACGGGCAAGGTTCTCAGGGGTAACAAGAGCATAATAGAAAAGGGGAGAAGCTTTCTCAACCTTCCAAACATTGGATGCCTCCTGCGGAGTTAGACAAGGAATACCTGCACAACACAATGTCGGTAGAAACAAGATCAGTACAACATTTAACTGCAAAAACTGGCTTAAAATCCACAAAGAACAATTACCTCTCTCCCTGAAATTCCCCCAAGAGTGAGGGATCCAAAGGTGACACCCTTCATCCACCACAGGCTCCCACGAATCCCCCAATATGAAGAAGAAGCGTTGGGCCCACCCATTAGGAATGGGGGGAATGTCAGCAACGAGAGGCGGTTGGAAGTACCATTTGAAAGTAAGAGAATAGAAAGAAGGGGGAAAGTTATAGGAAAGATCAAGAAAGTAGAAAAACTCAAAAATAGTAGAAAAAGCTTCAAAACCCTACATTCGCCAAAAGATAAAGAAACCAACCAAAGCAGCCCATCCCAAAGGGGAAAGCCGAGTGAAACACAAACCATGGTGAGAAAGAATCCAAACAAAGTCCTGATGAAGGGGAAGCCGAAGGCCACACGCAAAGGCCCCCTCAAAGAAAGCAAACTCTCCTGAAGCAGGCATACTGCAAGACTCATCAGGGGATAGGACCCTAACAACCAAATCTGTAGGTAGGTCATACAGACTTTTCAGATTGGCAACGTCTGCCCTAGTGAGTGTGGATAGAAGCAAGAAGATAAAGTACCAGTCATCCTTTAAAGACTCTCGAGCGTGGATTTTAAAAAGCAAGGAAGGAGCCATTAGTCCAAGTCTTTAAGAAAGCAAGCACCGGAGGAAGCCTAAATTCTGAGAAAGAAGATCTCTGCGAGGAAATGAAAAGTGCTATGGCTTGAAAAATTAGGGAATACATAGCCCAGAGGAGCAACAATTAGAATTCCACAAACGAAATAGCAATAAATAAGGGTGCAAGATTTGGAGAGGTGGGTGAACCGTCTAACAGTTAGCTTAAATGAACAGTCGTTTCGCACGCTACCCGAAAATTATGCGATTGCACATAGCTCAAAAGCCACCAAGAAACTAACATTACTCCAAACAAACCAAGGCCTCCTTGGAGCAAGGGGTAGGGGAGCGTAACGCCAGTACCAGCTGATACATCACATTAGAAAACACAGAAGAAAAAGAAAAAAAA
>CAUOFW020002392.1:600157-643837 GCA_963454935.2 Ilex paraguariensis
AGAAACACCACCACCAGGGGGAACATCAAACCGCAGTTGAAACCGCCTAAGATCCAAGTCAGGGAACTCCTCAATTGCCTAGTCGACAAAATTGAAAAATCCATCTACAAAGGCCCTGACCGCCTCCAGTCGGGATTTCTAGATCTCCTTTCTCTGACTCTCAACCACCAAAGAGTTGCTCAGCTCGGCATTTGCAGCCTGTGAGTCCTTCAGCTGGTCCTCCAATAAAGACTGAGCGACAGTAGAATCAAGTAGGTCCCAGGTCCGAGCATCACAATCTTCCCTAGAATGAGTCAACTCTTCTCGAAGAGACACCTTGGCAGAAGTGCTGGCAACCAACTGCTTAAAAATCTGAGCTCGTTGGTCGAGAGCCTGATCCAACTCCACCTCGGTAGCCAGACCCCAATTCAAGAGCTCGAGGTTCCGTTGGCGTACTTCTCGAAGCTCATTCCTCAAAGTGTGAATCTCCGTCCCAAGTGCGCAGACATGCATTGCCGACTGAAAACAAAGGAAAAAGTTAAAAGCGTTGTAGAAGCAAAAGCAAGGAATAACAAAATGAAAGGCAGAGCTACCTCAAGAAGAGCGTGAAGCGCTTCCCTGCTGCGGGTTCAAAAATAAAGGTCTACAGAATGTCTCAGATCAACTTGAGGGATCAATCCCATCAACGCGTAGCTGCTCAGACTCACATTCCTCAGCAGACTGCCCTCAAGATCGATCGAAGGAATAGGCGAATCACCCATCGAGCTGGAGCCAGCAACACCGGTGGAGTTGAAACCTCGGTGAATCGGTTCTGTTACCGCACTGACCACAACTCGGCCCGCCGTCGCAATAGACCACGGCTAAGATATCATCGCCTCTGCGGCACCAGACGGGGGCCCAAAAGTCGACAGGGAGGTCCTGACTTCACCACCAATGCCCGAAGCTGAGCCCGTATAATCCCCTCCTTGTTGAGCCCTCTTAGCGGGAGGCTCAAAAATCCTGGCTCGCCTCCTTTGACCCACCTGCTCCAGGATCGCCCCCCGCTGTGTAACTAGGTATGAAGGAACTGCATAAACAGAGTAGAGAAATAAGTAAGGGCCCCGACAAACTATGAACAGTGGCGGGAGGTTAGATACTCACAGCTACTCGACGACAAGAATGGAACATGAAACATCAGCTCCAGAAATGAAAATGGAGCACAAGCCCAGGTATACCCAACTCTGGTCAGCTCCTCGCCAGACAAAGACAGCAGCTCGCCTACAGCCACAAAGGCAAACAAAGTTATCACCCCCAAGGAAGATATAATGACATGAGCTTACTGGTATTCCTCTACGTTAACAAATATAACAGGAGAAAACCAACAGATAAGAACTTACCTAGATTCCTGCGTTGACCCCATTCAGTAAGAACCCTGGCTGTCGCTGGAACATGAGCCCTGTATTCCCAGCCAACTCCAGAAACGAAGAAATACCTCCTCTTCCACCCTTCAAGCTGCGGAGGAAGGTCAAAAATGAGAACTTCTACTCCTCTCCTGGGAATGAAATGATAAAATTCAGACACCTTCTCGAGGCGGAACAAATGAAGGAACTCCGGAATAGTAGCCCTAGACTGGGGAAACAGCCTCCCCCACATCGCTGCAAAGCCTAGTAGGATCAGCCAGGCCTCAGGGAGGAACAATGGTGGGACAGAAACCGAAGAAATGTAAGACTTCTTTGATAAACGAGGGAAAGGGGAACCACAACCCTAACAGGAAAGGGGCCTCGAAGAAATAGGCCTCGTCCCGGACCAAACAATGGAAATGACGCGTATCAGCATGACGCACAACCACACCAAGTGGGATATCAAAACGTCTGGCAAGAGAATGGGTATCTTCCTCCCCGATCTCACTAGCCTCAACATCGAGAAAGAGACGTTCCATAACATTGCGAGGAGAGAAAGGGACCCTGGCCATGAGAATAGAAGAAAAATATCTTCCCTTGAAAGCACTGAATAAGAAAAGTTGCGACCACGGAGAAAGAAAAAATATTTGATGCCTAAGGTGAGGCAGTCATTCCCCAGAAATACCTTTTTATAACCCTAGCTGACGTGCATCCATCATCTCAGCCGGGCACAATTAATACACGTCCCTCGCATTTAAGGAAAGAACACGTGGTGTCGTGGGGATCACCAAAGCGTCATGATCAGCAAGCCATTATCCCCACTGTGGGTGCACGTTCTTTAACAGATGAAACCGTCATATCCAGAGTACGAAGAAGGATGTGCAAAAAGACCAAAATGACCCCCATGCTTCACAGGAAGACGCCTGAAGGGGGGAGCATGAGATGTCTGGCTAAACCCATCATCTCGTCTTGGTCTACGATTAACCCGCCTAGAAAAGGGGCAAAGTCAGCTCGGCTATGCAAGGCCAAAGCCTTGGCCCTACCATGGCCATGCAAAATAACTCGGGAACCATAATTTGGGATCTCGAAATCAACAAACAACATCGTCATTTTCATTCAACAGTACCTAGCCAAAAGTTACATCAAATTCACAAAAATAAAGTGCTACAAAGGTCCCATCGAATCACCAAAAATAAAAGGAGAGAAGGGACCACTGGTCCATCTCAGATAGCAGCCTGACCACTGTCGCCGATTCCTTCACTAGCTTTTTCAGCTGAGACATCGGGCTCCTTAGCACCTGGCACCACTACCTTTTTAGCAGTCGCGGACCTCTTCTTGTACTCAAGCCACGACGCAAAGGAATGCAGGTCAAGGTCTGAATAAGCATCCTTTATCTGGTCCCTACAGTTCAAGAACCCATCCACAAAGGCAGAGGCGCACTCTTTCAACAACTCAAACACCCGGGCCTGCAAAGACGACAACTCGGAATCCTTAGCCTTTAGGTCTGCAGCCTTAGCTTTGATTTCATCATTCTTGGTCATGAGGTCTGCATCTTTAGCCTTGAGCTCAGCCTCCAAACCCCTGATCTGTGATTCTTGGAGTGCAATATAGTCCTGATGGCGGGAGTCCAGCTCATCGTTGATCCTCTTCAATTCTGAGACCTCGAAAATCAAAACCTGTAGCTTTCCCTCGGTAGCGTCCTTGCTGACCGTCATTCCATCAAGAGCATCGTTGGCCTTCTAGAGATCCCGCTCATGATGGATATCCAACATCTTCACACAGGCGAACGACTACAAAAGAGATAGGAGGTTGGACAATGCGAAAAATAGGAAAAGAATTGAAGAGCAACTAAATGGAAAAACAGAACAAGAGGGTACCTCGGCAAAGTCTTGAAGGGCATGCTGGATCTTCTTTTCAAAGGGAACCTCCATCACCGACTGAGGATCCGACGTGGAGATTAGCTCTGACAGAGCAACCACTACGGCCTTAGGATCGTGAAGAAAGCCACCCCCATGCACCTTAGACTTAGAAGGGGCGAACTCACCTTTTTCACCCTTTGGAGGAACCGTCTCAAATGAGGCAGAATAAGGGGCCGAAAAGTCGAGCTTGTCTGCTGAAGCCCCCTCCAAGCTAATGTCGCCCTTGGAAAGTGCAAAAAAAGGCGAGGGGAAAACAGCATCCCCGTGGGTATGGGCCCAGTGGCCGACGCCTCCTTGTGTGGCAGCTGGCCTCCATTCACCAATCTTCTCCTCTTTCTCTATTGCTCGATATCCGAAAACACTACCATGATCAGATCTTGGTCTATGTCACCTGATTGGGAGGCAGAAGGTGGTGCAACCCCTGGAGCTCGGATAATGGGCGGGCCTAGTCCGTGTTTAGCGAGGTTTTCATCAGTCACTAAGTCAAAGAAATCCCTCAACCCAAAGGCTTCAATCCTAGCAATTCGGGCCGCCTCCTCCGTGCCGAGTACCGGGCAGAATTTTGCAAATCAAATCAAAAGTTAGAAATAAAAGAAAAAAGGAGAGAGAAAAAAAAGGTAACAAAGGGGAACACGGCCAGTAGAATGGCCTTACGAGTGTTCCTTAGGACCCCCCAAGATCTTAGAATGCGAGGAACGTCGTCGGGCTCCCCTAACATCTCCCAAGAATAACCCCTAGTAAAAAAGAACCTCGATTTTCATCCTTTATTGGAAGACGGAAGCCCGGAGATCAGAGTCTTCGCCTTTAGCCGCTTAGCAAAATACAAGAAATTTAAGGAGGGAGAAGACTTCAACTGAAAAAGGAAAGNAAAAAAAAGGGAGAGAAAAGAAGATAACAAAGGGGAACACGACCGGAAGATTAGCCTTATGAGTGTTCCTTAGGACCCCCCAAGACCTTGGAACACTAGGGACGTCGTGGGGCTCCCCTGACAACTCCCAGGAATCGCCCCTAGCAAAAAAAAACCTCAGTTTCCGCCCTTTATTGGAAGACAGAAGCCCGAAAATCAGAGTCTTCGCCTTTAGCCATTTAGCAAAATATAAAAAACCTGAAGAGGGAGAAGACTTCAATTGAAAAAGGTAAATTCTCGTATAGAGGAAAGGGGAAGGTTCCCACTCTCGAACCAATGGACAAGGAAACCAACCTGGAGGCCCCAACCGCTGGGAGACAATTGGGCCGGACAGGCATTGTAGAATTCAAGAACATTCCGGATAAAAAGATGGACAGAAAATCGAAGACCAACTCAAAATGTAGACTCGAAGAAGCAAGTGAGTCCAGGAAGAATAGAATTACACCTCTTATGCCCCCTGGGAGAATTTAATTCTACGAAATCAGGAAAGTAATACTCACGCCTCAATTCCTCCAAATCCTCATCACCAAGGCAGCTAGAGGTCCCCTCCGCACAACAGGTCAAGTCAGATGGCTCACGACGAATTCATTTTTTTGGAACGGAAGGGAGAGCCTGCCCGAATTTCCTCTTCTTCGGTTGAGCCGGGGAACCAGGAGGGAGGGCAAAAAGAGGTACTGCCTCTACTGAAGGCACCGAGCAGAATATTATCCGTTTTGGGCCCACTGGCCCTCATAACTTTGTTCCTCCCAGTACCCCTAGGAAAAGGTCTTATGTCATGTAAGGCAAGGGGCTTACTAATAAGCCCATCAACTTTTTCCCCCTAACTGATGTGTGACACCAGGATCTCACAATCCACCCCTTTAGGGCTACACATCCCCGTGTAGCAGCTCGCCAACTACCTGCCCACCCACATGCAGGCGAGCACGGTAGGGGCCCACACTCGTTCCAGGTGAGGGTCGACTTTGATACCACTTGTAACACCTCACCCTCCACATGGCATAATATTATCCGCTTTGGGCCCACTGGCCCTCATGGCTTTGTTCCTCCTAGTACCCCTGAAAAAAAGTCTTATGCCATGTAAGGCAAGGGGCTTATTAACCGATGTGAGACACCAGGATTTCACAAGTGGACTCAGGGGCTCCGCCACCGGCAGAAAGAGAATGCCCGCAGGAGGAAGCCGTGGTGGTCTCCTCGGCCTCCCCACTAATGGATTCCGATTCGAAAGAGGAAGAAACAACAATTTTTCCCACCAAAAGGTCGAATCTCACACTAGAATGAAGGGAAGGGAAATGCAAGGCACAATCTGCCAAAAATAAAGGTTTCAGACACCAGGCCCTAAGTAAGGATACCCTCGCCACTGAAGAACAGTCTACGAATCGTGAAAGGAAAGAAAGGTCGTCGGAGTGTTCTCTGAAATAACTAAATCTCCAGATCATAAAGCAAAACCCAAAACCCCACTAGGGAGGGTTAAATGGATCCAGATCGAAATAGCAAGGAGAAAGGAAGAAGGAAGTACCTAGTGAAACACTAGAAGAAGAGGAGAACCAGAGACGAGGATGTCATAATTCACCCCAGAGTCCGGGTCAGAACACTTCGAATGCAGAGAAAAGGAAGGAAGCACGAAAGAGAGTGGAACTCGGAACCGCAGAGCAAAAAGCCAAGAGACCTCCTCCCCCTTTCTTTTTGAGGGACGTATATGTATGTGTGGAGTATTAAATTCATGACAGGCAAATGACAGGACACCCCTCAAAAGCCGTATCCACAAGCTCACCCGATGGTGACGCGTGTACATTACCATCCAATCATCGCCGACAAACAGAGGCATGGCCCAATCCTGGTCAGAACCAACAGCCAGACACAGTCATTACTTCAAAAGCCCAAAACACGCCCAGTAAAGTCATTTTTAACCCCAGGCCAGAAATGATAACATCTCCATGACCTAGGGCTGGTGGGCAACTGATACGGACAAAATTCATGGCCAAGGCCTTGGTGGCCCAGAAGCCTGACTAGCCCAAGAGGCCCGGAATAGAGAAGCGGGACCTGGCATCGGCAAAAAGCCTATAGCCCAACAGTCCAGGCCCAACCTAAAACATAAAGCGGTTTGGGGAGTGAAAGCCCAGTCCAAGCTATTTTTGGATGGGCAGAGGGGACCACGCATCTAGGGGGACCACCCCTGACACTTACAGCAATCTCAGAGAAGGTGGAGCACCAAGCCACTAGAGATTATGGCAATAGCAGCGCCGGATGAACATTGATCGTGGTGGCAGAAGAAGTAGGAGGGGGTCAGAGGAAAGGACTGTTGGAGGCCCTAAAAGGAGCTAGTATAAATAGATAACGATAACCCAGGCAAGAGAGAGACTCGATCACCCCTGAAAAAGATCAGGGAACATTTGAGAGCAAAAGAGCGTAGAAAGCTGAGAGAGAATACCTAGATAATCATTCTTCGTAAGTGGACCCCGAGTCTCAACTTAGGCACTTTGCCGGCCGATGAATATACAATCCCGGCGAGCAAGAGGCTCCGTTGATAGTGGACGTAGCCTTAGTCCTTCGGTTAAGATAAACCACTTATATTCCCTGTCTAACTGTTCATAAAAGATTAATTTGTCATCTACAAAACCATTTTCATAACACCATCCAACCTTAGTTGCGCTTGGGCAACAAACTCCGACCACCATCAATAATGTAACTAATTTAACATCGAAGATGAGGTCAAAATAAACCAAAAATCTAAGATAAAAAATATTAAACAAAATTTAGCTACTAATTCCAAGGAAGTTTATAAAAATCTGAACGAATATCATAGCAAAATCTACACCCATGTCTTTTTATTGGAATTTTTATTTTGTTGAGTTTGAATTCACTCTATTGCGCATACATCTGAGATGATTTCTTATAATTTTTGGGAGAAAAAGGAGGAGAAAGAATTACCAAAAGTAAAGAAGCTAACACCAATAACAGAGCAGATGTCTTTGAAACAAATGTCTCTAATCCTAGTTCAAATATCTCTAATCATTAGGCCACCAATCACTGCTCATCATAGAATACTTGAAAAAAATCACCGCTCATTGATCATCGTGTGAATCACAATTGTCAATCTCATTGTGTGCCCTGTCAACTTCTTTCTTCTGTTGTCGGGTTCAACATGCTTTCACATTATAGACTAATTAGGACCCCATAGAATTTTGGGTGGATCATTGAAAGACTTTTAAAATCTCGGGAAAAAGAGAAGCCATTTCCATAGCATAATCTGGATTGCTCGCGTCTTCAAGCTGTTGAGAAATTGATTATACCCAACAACCACTTCAAATCAAAATACTAAAAGCAGATCATAATTGACACATAATAGGATATCAAACAAACCTTATGATACATACTTTCATCTTTAAGCATCTCCAACTATGACTCAACTTTTAGTCTAAATTTAAGTTAAAAACTTGATTTGATATAGAACATTTCGATGCGCAAACTCAAATACCAACTCAAATCTTTTAAAAAAAATTCTTACCATACCAAAGTTAAATTTTTTTAATTTTTTTCACTCAAACATTTTATCCTCTCTCACTCTTCTGTTTCATTATGTTTTTTAACCTAAGATCATGCATGACCTTTGGATACCATGAAATCCAAAACACAAACATATTCAAGTAGTCTCACAATTTCAAACTATAAACCATGATGATAAAGGGATTGGATCACAATCATTAATCTAAAATTAATTTCTCACAATTCTAAAAAGATTTGGACAATAGGAAGGAAGAAATAGATTCGGCTAGCTTTCTCATGATTTCTACAATGAAATGGGAGAACCCTTCGTCTTACTAAAATCGGATTTGCCCAAATGAAGGTCTGCTTCTATCTTTCTTCTAGTAACTATCTCCTCTCCTCAGTTCTACTGCATCGTAGAGTCATTCGAATCCACAACTTCCATTGGAGAAGCAAAATTATAGATCAGTTGATATTGATGCTTTGAGCTATTTATTGTGACCTAATTTGCTAACCTAATTCACTACTATTGGAAGGGCAATCCCAATATCTGTTGACGGCACGTATAATTGATTACAAAAATTTTACTCATTTATTAACCCTATAAAGTGGAATTAAGGTTTACCTTTGACAAGTAGATCTGCACGAATGAAGAACAGTTGCAAATCGAACAGCATGCTCGATGAACTTCACGATCTTCTATTGCATATCCTTCCACTCCAAAAATCCGAATGCAATGTAGGCTACAATCCTCCGAATTTTCTCTCTCTGTCTCTCTCTCTCTCTTCTAAACGTGAAGGTAAATGTTATAGCTGAGAGAACTAGTGAATGCATTTATTTATAGGCTACAAAGATTGAGTCAGTAAGTCAAGGACTAAAACGAAACTCTTCTTTATTTTAGAAAAATGTCTTCTTTGGTGCCCTCTTCATGTCCCTTTTGATTTTATGGAAGCCCTTCTTACTCAGCTTGAGAGATTAAATTCCACACGTTCGAGTGTCTGCACGTTGGAGGAAGATAGAAAATAAAGTACATTGAGGATACAAAGTCACTTAGTTGAACTATAAAGAAAGGGAAGCTAAGGTTATGAAAAGTAAGGTCATTTAGCCAAGTACCTACTAAGAAAGCAATCAGTACATTTCTCGGTTGTCACATATGTATTTGGCAATAGTGAACCCAATTGCCATATAGCAGACCCATGAGCATCGGCAGGTGGATCCCTTTAGTAGATCCTCTAATCAATTTCCAGTAATCAATGCATCTTTGCCACTAATCCTTTCCTGGGTTGATCGAAGAGTTGCTAACAAAAAAAAAAGGGCGAAGGCAAGATTTCAGTGGATTCCTATACCATTGCTTTAAAGACGGAATCCTTCCTTGGCTAGTAGCACCACCTTTCAAGAACGCGGAGAGGGCCCAATAATCATGCCATCGCAGTCAAAAAAGCATTTTCTTTCCCCCGCCGCATCTCCCTCCCTTCGTTAAGCATTTCCTTTAATGGTTTGAACATAGGCTCAAACATGATTTGAAAGGTCCTAGCTATGCCATGCATTCAATACAAAATTTGGAAAGCTGCAGGGATGACAAAAAGAGGGTGATTCCCTATGTTGCACTTAAAAAAAAAGGATCAAAGATAAGAGCATCTTCTCTTAGGTTTCTTTCTCCCGTGCCAGCCGCTACTTGGCCCACATTAGAGGGGAATGGAAGATGCATCTTATTCTCTTTGCAAGAACTTCAGGATCAGAGAGGCATTTGGAACAGACTCTACATTCATTTCGTTGGCAAAAACAACCCAATCCATTCGAGGCTTCAGGGAACCCAAAAACAATGTCTTTTGACTTGATTCATAGATAGAATCAATGATAGGTAGACAAGAGTCCCTAAGGCTAATTTATCCTACCTTCATAAAAAAAGAGAAGGTCAAGATTTGAATTCTTAGCTTTGAGACTACTACTACGTCAAATGATTGAACCTGGACAGACTTCTCTTTCCAAACTAAGCCAGATTGAAGCTTCGCTTCTCTCCCTATAGTCGTAATACTCGGCTCATCACTACTTTGATTCAAAAGGTAATTGATGGTTCCCGACTTTCTTCGGCTCTTTTTTTTTTTGTTTGTTCACCACGACACGAAAGAATGAGAAGTTGGAATAACTTAGAAAGAAAGTGTTGCCTAGCCGTAGAGAGCGTATGTTGTCTTTATAGAGGAACAGTACGATCTTGGACTGGCCCCCTTAGAGACCTTAAAGAGAAATAGGGATCATGCTTCCAATGGACTCAGGAATTCTATGTCCAATCCAAAACAAACATCTTATAGTTCATTAATAAAAAGTTAATCCACTACAAATTTATTATTGATCTCCTAAGTCTTATCTCAAAATTATATTTCAAGCTCCTCATTATTATATGTCTAATAATCTCCCCACGTTTAAAATTACAGATGTTCACCAATTAATTAAATTTTTAACAATTATATTTAATTGACTTTTTTTTATCTTTAAAATTTTACCACTCAACTTATTTGTCATGTAAGATAATTAAATTCACTTGTAAGGTTTGACATGGACAAAATTTATGAGTTTCCTCAAGAGGACATCATCAAATCATTTATATACTGGAACGTGTTTTCCTTTCATAATTAATTTTCACTATGCAAATAATGTCATCTCCTAATTCACTGAGTTTATTGACTCAAATTTGAATCTTAATCTTTTATGAATGAAAGTAGCAATCATTATATACACATGTCAATTAAATATTTTAGGATTAAAATCTTAAACATTCATGATAATCATAAAGTATTTATTTTCTTAGTTAGTCATTAAAAAAAATACCCTCAATAATGATCATGTCCAATACACAAAGTATACTAGTACAACAATTCAAGATATTAGACATTCTACTATAGTCAAAGCAGACTATGTCATAAGATTGCACTACAATCCTACTAATGATGTGTCTAACTTCATCTATAATTGTGACCTTTTATTTATATCATACAATGATCTAATAATCTGATATTCTATGTATAAGTTGAACTCAACACACTAGATTATCTACAATATAAAATAAAAGACACATATGTATATCATATATTTGATATAATACAAATGTTTTACCTACACAAATTCTCATTGAAATAGGAAATAAATAATTTTTATTAAATAATAAATTGAGTTTCATTACAAAAAACAAGTTTTTAATATATAACTCTATCAACTACAACTTTTGAATTGACTGTGAACCCCATCAAACATTAAAAATTGATGTTAATTAAATGATTACAATCATAAGATACAATTTTTAGGTCTCAATATCATTATACTTATTCGAATTATAACTCTTAGATAATAAAACTTAAAAAATTAATACAAAAAAGTCTTATTATATATATTCGAATTGTACAACTAATTCTAAAACAGAAAAGAAAGTAAAAGAAAAGCCTCCCGATATTATAACCTATAAATTTGTAGTAATATCAATCAAAAGAAAAGACGGTAAGAATAAACTCAATGCATAAAAAGACATAGATAGAGAAGAGAGAGAATAAAATTTACCGTCAAAGAATAGAGGAAGGGAGAAGCGTTGTGGTCGACGACGATGGCGGCTCCGAAGATAGAAACAAGAGAGGTAAAAACTTGTCCCGTCAGAGGAGTCTTTTAGGTTTACATAGAATAAAAAGTTATGGTTAAAAATTTGATATAAGATTTAAATCTCCCTCAATTTAGGTCCAAGACTAATTTTTTCTTGATTTGGTATAAATTTAGACTTAAGGTTAGAGAAGTTTTTTAGACTATTTTGACTCAAATTTAAATTTGAGTCAGACATGATGTTATATATGCTTAACTTACAACACAATGATTGTGTTTCGTCAATGATTATTATGTGCACTGATCCACCTCCATGGTCTGCTGGTTTCATTCATCTATGGTTCTCTACAAGCGTACTCCCTAACCGATGGTGGGAATATGGCAAGCTTCCTTTAACAAACAGTGACATTTGTCAATTGAGTTTTGGGGTTGTCGAATGATACGTGGAATTGAGGATATCAGGAGTTAATAGCCACCCAAGAGTCCACAAGAAGAGTGTTTGTAACAGTCACAATAAAAAATAATATTAATGAACATATTTGGCGAAAGTAGATGGTGCTGTCATTAGTTCATTTGATAGGGTTAATCCAAAAGCTTTAGATATATCCTCCGAGTTATGGAAACCTTTTGGTTCCCATTAATTTTTTGAAACTACAACTCAAATCAACCTGTGCATACACAATAGTCATTGAAGGGGAATGTGAAAAGATTATTTTAATGTTGTCAAAAATTCCCCTTCAATGTGGGTCGTCCAAGTATTGTTTGCCCCCTTCATCTTGGTAACCATGGCACTTGCCTTAGCTGCAGCTTCATAAGGACCAGAGCTGGTAGATGGCCTTAGATCATAGTTTCAGTTTATATTGCACCTTTCCTACAATTGATCAAAGCTGTTCATTTCTTTGTGCTTCTGTTCTGAGATCTTTGTTTAATCACCTGACGAATCAAATGTATATTGAATTACCTGACACTAATCTTTACTTTTAACTCCTGCCAAATCCAGAGGCCTATGTTTGATTTCAAGGAGATGAAACATGTGTGCTTTGCGTTATTTAAAGCAAGGAAGGAAGACCTCTCCATTTACTTATGACGTCATTCTAGTTCTAAATCAACAACGATACAACTACTTTGGCGTAGATGAAATCCTTATTAAGCATATAAACCTTTGACGTATGCTTGAATTTAATACAGTGGTCAATCACCAAAAAAATGAAAGTCATCAATTAAAAGTGTTTTTAGTACATTTAGGGCACTCATTCCTTAGCAAAATCATATTGATTACAATCTTGCTGGAAATACAACATAGACCATTCATATATACAATATTTTGACTAAAAAGGCACAAGTTCATGAATTTATTCAGAATAAGGATTATACATATATGCCTCCAGCTGAAACACAAAAAATGAAACGGGCTCAAAAAATAAAGGCGTTCGCCAACTCGTAGCAATGCAACTAATGGCCTGATAACTATGCAAGGCAGAATTTACCAGGAGAGAGAGAGAGAGAGTTTTAAATAGATGTACAAAGATTATTTTACAGCTGCATTTTTGTTTGTATACTAGTGGATTCATCATTCCGCCATGGAACTGACAACTGATCAATCTTTGGTAATGAAACTGAAACACAGGCACAGCAAAGTTGCAATGCACAGGCTGTACGCAAAAATGGCGTAGAGTCATTTACCACATAAAACATCAGCTGACATTCCGGCAGTGGGATGTAATCAACAGCGAGATACTAAAGCAGCTATGTCAATGGCCTCAACTCTGCTTCCCGGCAAGTACTGGAGGACTCTGGGCTTCCATACTTGCACGTGAATTTCTATCATTTCCTTGCATGAACCTAGCCATGGCAAGCCGAATTTTGATTCAAGACCGAAAGGCCGAATATGAACATGAATCTACAAAATTGAGTTGAGTTGAGTACCGACAGATTTTTCTCTTTTCTTTTCTTTTCCGCTTTTTTTTTTCTTTTTTGCCTCTTCTTTTTTAGTGAGGCACAGATACAGGTTACATCAAATCCAGTAAAGATGTAAAAATATCAACCAGGATTCTACGAGTGAATTTCAGTGTGGATAAATGTAATTAGTAATTGAAAATGAAAAGATTACAAAACACGTACAATCTAGTAGCTTTTTCTTTTTCTTTTTCTCTTGTTTTAGTGAAGGTACACAACATAAATTCTTTTCATACCGGTCTGTCTCCATTGTAAATTAGTCGTAATAATATGCAGCTAATCAAACATGAGAAGTTATCAAACTTTCATTAAAACATGGTGAGACCCTGCAAAACATGGCTTTCAACCAGACAACCAAATTTGAACGAGTGAAAACTTATAAAGGAGTACTCAGCGAAAAGGTTTAGAACACTTGGTGAATTTAAAAAAAGAAACAAGTTTTGAAAAGGGATTCAAAATTCACCAAAAGAAACAGCTGTTCTGAAATTTCATACTTAATTTGGCTGGAAAGTTGACCAAGTTTTGCAGAAATATACAGCAATTCAAGAGAAAAAAAAACTAGATACTGATTTCTTCAAATTTAGAGAGAAGGAAGAAAATCCAGGAAAAATAGAATTTGGAGTGCACACTATCTTCACTCAAAATTAGTGACTTCAAGACTACGCATGTGACAGACAACAGGCAAGATGCAGATTTGACAAGCTCGAAAAATGTGAGGTTCACACTATTATAAAATAAACACCAATAACATGGCCAATGGTAATAAAAGCCACTAGGAGTTTTTAAGAACAATGATGTCGGACCAAACTATAAGCAAAATACCTTTTGAAGTGAGAAAAAACAATCTCTACAAAACACATTAACAATATTGCAAGATGTAATAAATTAATGAAAGCAGTTTCAGCAAGGTACCCTCAGGTGGTTACAGGTGCATCCAGTGAAGTGCAAATAGACCCTCATCAGAAGCGCCTCGATTTCTGTTGCGGAGGGTATGCTGTAATTCCCATTCCTGGGTCTTTTCTTCTCATCTATTTCCAAATGATGATATATGATCAGGAAAAGGAAGGGACACAACCACAAGAACATCATTTTTTTGACTAGACAGAGAAAACCTGCTGCTGTTGATGAGCCTGGGCAGTAACACCTCGTGGCATTGGGATGCCCCCAGGATTCATTTGACCACCCATCCCTGCCTGAGAACTGAGATTATAACCCGTTAAACCCTGAGGTTGCATCCTTTGCATGCCAACCATTGGCATGGGCCGAGGGACAGATCTACTTGGCATTACATGAGGCCCTGCCATGCTCCCAGAAATGGCATTTCCAGATGATGCCTGGTAAAACAAAACAAAACAAAACATAACAACACATGCATGATGGAATCATGGACATTTTACATGGGAATCAGATTGTCTTCTCTGAAATGAATATGTAGATTTTTATTACTTATTGCAGGTGACCAATGACCATATACATGTCAAAAAATGTTGTGGTTTATGGTCCAGAATCCTGGTCAGAGGACAGGATGATTTTTGAGTTCGAACAATAGAAGACAAGACATCATATAGCAAGAGGGCAGTTCAGCGCACAAGGTTGCCATTGTGAGGTCTAGAGGGTAAAATGTATGCAGCCTTTCCCCCGCATGCGAAGAGATTGTTCCGGCGACTAAAAAAACTTAACGGACAAGTCATGACTTACCAATGCATCAAACCCACTCACAGAATAAATTTATTCATTAATCATATGAAAGTAAGAGACCCTTTTTTGGTATCTGACAAGAACAGCCCAATGCCAACAAGCAAAAGTATCATATGTTAGGCAAAAAGAACACGGAACTAGATTAAGAAAGTTCAACTCGTTTGAACTGTTTCATTTATTACGTAATATATTGTAAGACCTAGTGTATTTAGTTTAATTTATAATAGATTATTACAATATTGGATTTGTTAAATTATTGCTACTAAGTTCTTGCAAAAGTTCGTATGTTGTAGGTGTAATTGAGACTTTCAGGTGACTTGACATTTTTTGGGTAATCACTCTTAGGAGAAATTGACTAGGAAGGAATTTAACACAACCTGAGTATTAACTTTAGCTAGTTCTTGTGGCATTGGAAAGCAGACATCGAGATCTACAAAAGTAAATTTCATGAAAACTTCGTGAATCACCTCTAACTAGGTCAAAATCAAGCAGTAAGTCACACGCATTCGCACAGTAAATGGTGTATCCCGACAGACCAGTGAAACTTTTGGTAGTGATTTAGTCCATCCGAATGGGATATGTGCATCCAGGTGCGGGGGTTTACATCCGGACAAAAGGTTTAGTCAGTCCAGACGTGCAAGCTGCGTCCTGATACGCACAAGAGTCCTGGTGCAATCAATTTGCGATGTTTAGCTCCATTTTTTACAATATAAATACCCTATGAACACGTTTTAGGGTTTCCTTACATGCTTTTCAACCCTAAGGAGCCTAAGAGATCATGACGAGATTCACACGCAGCAATTACTAAAATACTTTAGGAGCAATTTTCTTTGGAATCAAGGTAGGGTTTTTTTTCCCTTTCCTATTCATTGAGGCTAGGACTATTATGCATGTAATTTTTGACTTGAATCCGTACACATGCTACAAATCTAAATCTATTTTGAATTTCCTATAAAAGCATGAATCGTTTTATTGGAAAAATTTCCGATTTACATCCGATTGTACATTTTTTATTCGTGAAACCCTAGATCTTGAATGTTGACAACCAAATAATGCTTTTTGCAATCTTATGAATGTTTTTATTAAAGTTTCCTATATTTTACCAATTGTGGAATTGTTGTACATGGTATACGTGAATTTTATTAAAAGGCATGAATTATATCTCTTGTATGGATGGGATTGAGGAACTTGGATTGGGTTCAAACTTATACCACAAAATGATTAAATTAGTTTCATAGCTTGAGGGGTTTAAAGGTTTACCTATCACTCGTAGTGGGTTGTTGGTTCCTTGAGGGATTCCAAACCACTATTCACTCACAGGGACCGAGATTGAGAATTAGTATACTATTCCTAAAAAGATAACATTAAATACCGATGCACTGGTATACGCGCTTCCTAAAATGGTGTATCCCTCCCGGGATTGACCGGAGAATTTGTGTGTGTGTGGACCAAATATATTCTGGGTGTGAATTCTTATTAATCATCTGCTTACATAAGATACTCCTATTATAAGCAGTTGTTTACTAAATGAGATATTCTATGTTGAATTTTCCTTACATATACCAAAACTTGAGATCATTATTAAATGTCACACAATTACTTTCAAAATATATATATTTATTTTGTAAATTTGAAACCTACCTATTTTTATAAAATTTTATAAACATTGTTTAGATTTGAAAAAGTTTCCTACTAAGCTAGTTGTACTCACCCCTTCCTTTAGCATTTTTCATATTTTGGTATTGAGGGTGATACGGATAGGTGAGCAGATGGATTGGGATAAAGCATATCAGAATGTAGGTCTAAAATTTGAGGCCTAGATGTTGGCTTGCTAGTTTAAAATGTTTGAACTTTCATGATTGGATAATAGTTATGAATGTTTCTTTATTTAGTTAGATGAAGAATAATTAATTTGTTTTAAGGAGTCTTGAATATAACCCTTTAATGGTTTATGTTTTGGAGGGTTTTAGTTAGATGATGTTGGATATGTTTGTTTTGATTTATTTAATGGTATTTCAGTTATGCATTGTACCTCTTTAATTACACAACCTCAAAAGAGAGAAGGTTTGACTTAAAGGGTCAATAGAGCAATAACTCACACCTTATCTAAGATTCGCAACTCAAATAACTAGAAGTAAACTCTCCTTTTTTTGAAAGTCCCCAACAAATAAAAGGATCAAAGATGAAGATGAGATAAAAACACATGTCGACCAAGATGAATCAACAAGAATATCCCATATAGAAGAGTTGGATTTTTATTTTTTCTAGACATACCACCCAGAACAAACATTGAGTTATTAAATTAATCTAAGTATGGCATTAAGAACTTATACACAATACGTATACATAAACCCATAAACCCAACAACCTTAAAATCAAACAACTATTTATGAAATCCAACATAGCTTTCCCTTGGAGGAGGATTAGCTCCACAGGAAAAGGAGCCATGTTAGAAAGCAGAAGAGATGACCTGTTGAACTAAATAGTCCACAGCTCCCTAGTCATTAATAAATGAATTTAATCATTCTACATCTTCCCACAAACGACGCCCATATCCAGTAAACGACATTCAACTATATCATTGACCAGTAAACAAATATTGACCTTCGCATCAATCCAACTAAAGAATACAACATTGAAAGGAACACATGAAGATTCTCTACATGCCAGGAAATCACCACCAGGAAAGCATCCCAATCGATAGCAAAAGGGGTGCACAAAGAAGGAACCATTAGCTTCTCTTTTAGAGTTCTTTTATGTTACCAGTCATAACGAGTCAGTATATGGTAATATTGCAATTACCCCCAATATTTCTCAATCTCTCAAACCTTATATCTACTGCTATTATTTTGACTTGATATTAGAGACTATTTGAGGCAATAAATCATCAAGAAAGTGTAGTAGTCGCATCTGGAAATTAAAAAACCTCTATAGTTGTTGACATCATCGTCAATGATGCTTACATCAGAATGACGTTAACAGTTTCCAATCACTAGAACCCACACCGACTCCTTTGCGCTGATAACTATGGATATTTTTGCTTAATTTTTGAGGCCATCTAATTAGGGTTTGCTATCTTTGAATGATTCTCTAAAAAACAGGGTCTGATTTTTCGATTTGCTGATTCAAGCCGATCCAAAGTTTTTTTGATGCTTCAAATCTCTTCAGTGGGATGCGATTAAGTTTTGGGATGTTTGATGTTAGGCACCCACTATTTTTTGGTTGGTTTTTTTAGTATTTTTACCTGGAAAAGGGGTCAACAGCCACTGTTTCTCACATTTTCCATCGTTGGTCATTGTTTAGATGAAGATTAATGTTCCTCCTTGTTCCTATGTATGTTTTGATATTGGGAAGCCAGAGTTCTTCGATGATGACTTGGTTGCAGATTAATATGGAACCTTATGCATCTTCTAATTTTCATCTTCTTGACAAGGTCAAGAAGATATGGACTCCCTTGAGTAGATGAATTCACAAGAACATAATTTGCCCTACTTTATGTTCTATTGAGTGTATGTTTAATACCATACAAGGTGATAAATCTCTAGGTGAACATTTTGGCGTTTTGAAAGGGATATGGGAAGAACTTATGCTTTATCATACACTGAGCATGGATATCAAGATATAGAACTGTCTGCGTGAAGAGTTTTAGGTTGTGTTGTTAGTATCTAGCCTTAACTTTGAGTACCGTGTGTTCAAAGGCCAGATTTTGGCTATTGAGAAACCTTCCACCGTTGTTGATGCTTATTTTCATTTTCAACGTGCTTCACTGAATCGTGAGACTTCATCATTACTAGATTCCTTTTGATGTAGCATAGTAAAAGAAGAAATAAGATAATAGAAAGAAATAATAAAGATATCAAAATCTCGTAGGGATTAGGTCAAGAAACACAAGTTTCTACAGCCACACATTTTTTTATTATATCACTCTCTAATAAAAATAGTGGGGATTACATCGATATTTATAGGCCAAATTCCCTACCAAAATAAAAATTATTCTCTTGCTAAAATTTTAAAAGAGTTTCATAATCAAACTTTTAAACTCCTATACTACTAAAACTCTGTAATAATTTTCTAATCAAATTCTAACTAATACTTCTAGTCAAACAAGTATTCCTAAATTAAATAATAATAACACTAATTCTAATAAACTACCAATTGCACTTCTCTTTGGACCAAAAATTCATAGTCTTTCGCCTAAACTTTCAAAGTCGACTGTATTGGTCCAACCAACCAATGGTTGCGCCATCACCTTTGTTTTGATCTCTCGCAAGGGTAGTCGTGGTTGTAGTGGTGGTAATGGTGGCGGACGTCATCCAACCCAAAGTGATAGTCATGGTGGTAGAGGTATTGGTCATGGAGGATGTGCTAGTTGTACAAGTCGTGGTAACCATTCTGATTGGAAATCTTTCAATTGTGGGGCAGCTGAACAAACCGAGAATTATCATCAAGTATGGGAGACCCACCTATGCTAATCAAGTTTCTACTGATGGTTCCACTACTCACATCTGGTTCCTATTACACCTTAATCACTCATTTTAGTCAACTCATCCAACAGTTGTCTTCCCTCTCACTCTAACGAACTACTGTTGCTGCTAGTTTGGCTAATGCATGCAACTCTGCATGTGTTATCCCAATCAGCTTTATCATCTTGGATTACTTTTCCGATAGCTAATATCTAGTATTTCTTTCCTGTTTTCTGACCTTCATTCTTCTAATCCATGTATTGTGTTAGCTAATGTTTCTTTTCAATCAGGGGGTGCAACTGTTGATCTCCATCTTTACCTAGTTCATGAACTCCTAACATCTAGTTTATTTGTTCTTCATTTTCCTTTAAACTTTTTATTTGTGAGTCGGTTAACACGTGTTTACAGTATTTAGTGACATTTTCTCCTTCTTCTTGAGCCTTCAGGGCCTCCAAACGAAGATAATTGATTTGGAGCATGAACAAAATGATCTTTACTATTTATATACTAGAGATTCAAATTCCCACATCGAGTGCTATCATGTCTCCTCTCCAATGGTGATATTTTTGATTGGGTCATCCTTCACTGTAGAAGTTTCATCAAGTTATTCGTAGTTTGAGTCTATTTTTGTTAGGATATGAGGCTCGACAACTAAGCAAGTATCGTCGTAATCCTTTTTTTGGTAGTTCTTGAAGTAGTCATTCTAGTCCCTTTGCTATTGTGCACTGAACATTTGGGGTCCTACAAGAATAAAAAGTGTTTCTGATTTTTCAAATTTGTGATCTTTATTAATGACTTCTCTCTTTTGACTTGATTGTTTCATATGAAAGATTGTTCTGCATTGCTCAAGATTTTTCTCACCTTGTATAATAAAGTCCAAGTTCAATTTTGATAAACATATTAACCTATTTCATTTTGACAATGCTCTTGAGTATACCTTTGTGTTGACTATGGTATCCTCCATCAAATTACTTGTCCATATACATCCCAGCAAAATTGTATTATTAAACATAAGAATCGCCATTTATTGAATGTTGCTCGTGCTTTATGTTTAATACAGAGCTCATAATCCTTGTGCACCACCATTTGGTCTAACTCACATCTTGGTTGCATTACATGCGTCCATCTTCTTGGTCCGAATTGGGACAAACTCTCACCTTATTCAATCAAATGTGTCTAGAATGATATTCTCATTCTCAAAATGATTATTGTTATGACCCCGTTTCTTGACTACTATAATAGTGGCGATGTTACCTTCTTTGAGTCCTCCTTTTTTCCTGTTAGGACATAATCTCTCCACAAATTTACTCTCTCCTAGTTAGTGGGAGACCTTGATGTCTACTGTACCGGACTACAAGTCTTCTTCTTATCCTCCTCCGAAGTCTACTCCTATACTGCAGATTTACAGTCGTTCCAAGAACAAAACAGGCTATTAGCTCCATGGCCAACACCTAATTCTACTGAGGTCATACCTCTTGAGCCGTTTACTTTTCATCTCCTAATGATCCTGCCTATTGCATTGAGGAGATATACCCATAATTGTACTACACATCTCATTTCTAATTATTATCTCTTTTGATCAGCTTTCCTCATTTGTTTCATTGTTTTGCATCATCGTTGTCTTTGTATTTGTCCTTAGCTTCCTTGAATAAGGCATTGACCTCTCTTGGATAAAAACTGGCTATAGACAAAAAAAAAATTAAATCCCTTAATGATCATCAAACCCAGGACCTCACTCCTCTCCTCTCAGGTACGCAACCTGTCAACTGTCATTGGGTCTACATAGTAAAATATAATCCAGATGGTTCTGTTGAGCATTTGAATGCACGGTTAGATGTCAAATGCTACACTCAAACATGTGCAGTAGACTACTGTGAGACTTTCTATCTCGTTGCTTGTCTTAACCCTATTAGACTTCCTCTTTTTGTTATAGTCAATTTTAATTGGTCTTTGTATAAACTGGGCATTAAGAATGTTTTTTTGTGCAAAGACATACCGGTGGAAGTATATATGATTCAGCCAGAAATATAGATTGCTTTTGAGAAAAAATAATTAGTATATCGTTTGAAGAAAACACTCTAAGGTCTGAAACACTCACCACATGCTTGGTTTGAAAAATTTGTTAAGAATGTTTAGTCTTTTATTTTTTATGGTAATTATTATTTGGATTGTATTTATATTTATTTTTGCTTATCATTAGGAGTAATTTAGTTTTCTTTTCCAGTAAGGTTTTATATATAGTGCCTTCTATAGCTAGTTGTCATCATCATAGAATATTAGCTTTCTTCTCTCTTCTTTTGATCTAGGTTTTCATGGTATCAAATCCACTCTTGCAATTGAGTTATCATTGGATGGTTGTTTTGATTCATCTATCCTTTGTATTTTGATTTTTTGGGTTGCTTCAATTGGTTTGTCCATGTTCTTGGTTCAATTTGTTGGTTTGATTCCGCTGCATTTTCTCCTCTGATTTTGCTAATTTACTAGGTTGATTGACATGCTGATTGTTCATATGGCGTCTGATCAAAAGGAGGATGAATATCCTCTGATTTTGTTCGTTTAAATGGTTCAATTGACTTCTTGTTACATTGATCTTCTGTTTTGATTTGCTCGTTGTTTTTTCTCCTCTCTGTCATCATTGCCTGTCGTCATCACTGAAGAGAAATTTCAGGTTGCCGTTGCTGATGGTGTGTATTAGGAGTTGCGTGTAGTAGAATTAATGTGCTGGGTCCAGAAGTTGTAATCCAAATTCAGTGAAGAGGAATCTTTTGCTGAGAGGAGTCTTCTGTTACGAGGAGTCAGCTGCCAATCAGTAACCACAAGGTGTGTACCATGTTTGGTAGTGTTGCTTCTTGCATTTAAATCACAAGAGGATGAGCAGTCCATGAATAGTGTGTGAACAGTGGAGTTACAACTAGGGTTTTGTGGCTTGTGACTGTCATTGGGCTTTTGCTATTCAAAAAAAAAATAATTTGGAAAATTACATATTCAATCCATGAATTTTCCGAAATAGAATCAGCCCCTAAAGTTTCTAAAATTTCATATTCAGCCCCTAATGTTCCTGAAATTTCATATTCGGACCAAAAGTTTTGAATATTTCAAATTCTGCCCCAGAACTTTAAGAAATTTCAGATTATGGAAAGTGAAAATTCAACACCTGTAACATCTATGGATGATCAATCCCAATCCGCCCCTTTCTTAAGTTTAATTGTTGAGCAGTTGCAAAAACTTCTAACACGTATCAGCTTAATGACTTGTCTATTCCTTCCACTACCGGTTTATCTTCATCAACTCTTTTAGGTATGTATATCTCAATTCACTTGGGTGTTTGCTTCAGGTGATACACATCATATGACTAATGATCCATCTTTATTTCCACATCGTTTCTCCCTTCTTCTATTAGTGTTATGGCTGCTAATGACACTCCCATGTCGTTGGCAGGCGTTGGATCCATTACCGCTTCACTTTTATCTCTTTCTGATGTTTATTGTATTCCTCAACTATCTTTGAACTTGATTTATGTTACTCAACTATCCCATCTTGGTTACGTTGTTCAATTATTCTCTCCTTATTGCATAATGCAAGATCTTTATTCCAAGAAGTTGATTGAGACTGGCCATAGAGTTAGGAGGACTATATATGTTAAGACGAATTGCATGGTCCAGTTGTGGCTACTTCTTCTATTGATTTGTCTTCCTTTAGTTTGAACTTTTAAGTCTTTTGTGTTTTATTTATGACATTTTCGTTTTGGGCATATTTCTAGTGCTCATTTGAGGTTTTTAGTTTCTACTCGTGTTTTAGGAAAATTTACATAGTCATTCAACCTCGTGCATTTTGATGTGTGGGCTGCAGTCCCCATTGCCACCAAAGNAGGCATATTTCTAGTGCTCATTTGAGGTTTTTAGTTTCTACTCGTGTTTTAGGAAAATTTACAGTCATTCAACCTCGTGCATTTTGATGTGTGGGCTGCAGTCCCCATTGCCACCAAAGGGGAGTCTTGATACTATATTTCTTTTACTAATGATTATACCCGATAGTGTTATATTTATCTCATGAAGCAGTGATTTGAATTTTTCTCTATTTTCGTTCCATGATTCACCTACAACTACAGTTATTCAATATTTGCAGTGTGATATGAGTAGGGAATACAAATATATTGATTTTCTTGATCTATTCAAATCTGANTGATTTGAATTTTTCTCTATTTTCGTTCCATGATTCACCTACAACTACAGTTATTCAATATTTGCGGTGTGATATGAGTAGGGAATACAAATATATTGATTTTCTTGATCTATTCAAATCTGATGGAAATATTCAGTAGTCCTCTTGTGCAAACACTCCTAAGCAGAATGGTGTAGCTGGCGAAAGTACAANGATGGAAATATTCAGTAGTCCTCTTGTGCAAACACTCCTAAGCAGAATGGTGTAGCTGGCGAAAGTACAAACACATTATGGAGACTATTCGTTAATTACTTTTATCTATGTTTGCTCCCAACTCTTTTGGGGGGAGACAATTCTCATAGTTGTTCATCTCATTAATTGTATTCTTTCTATTATTACTTCGCATATTTCTCCTTTTGAATGGTTTTATATTAAACCTCTTAACTACTTCTCATTGCGAGGTTATACTTATTTTGTTCTTTTTCCTAAAGCTGAACAAAATAAGTTATCTGCTCAATTCACTACGTGCGTTTTTCTTAGGTATGTTGAGGAACAAAAATGGCGGTGTTGTTATTACCATGTGCAAAAAGATTGTATGTATCTCAACACGTGGTCTTTCTTGAGCATATTCCTTTTTTTTCATTCCTATTGCTTCTAACACCCTTAATTAGATCTGACCAGCCTTACATTGACCCTTTCCCTGATAATATTTATGGTGATTGTTATATTTATGACATGCTCACTTCCAAGGTTCACTTCATCTCAATCTTCATCTTCCTCAAGTTTACCCCCCCTATTGTTCACTCTTATTCTTGCAAGAACAAGACTAACTCGTCTGTTGGTACAACGTTTGTATATTTTTATCAGTATGTGTGTGTAGTGTGTGTACATATGGGCGTTGTTATCGCATTTTGTGTGCATGCATTTTATCATTATGTGTGTGTTTATGTGCATAAGTATTTTTATCAGCATGTTTTAGTGTGCGCGTGTATTTTATTGTTGTATGTATTTGTAGGCATGTGTGTGTTCTAGAGAGAGAGAGAGAGAGAGAGAGAGGGAGTGTGTGTGTGTGTTAGCTTGTGTATTTTACCTCTCATGTTACATGTATGTGCTTCTTTGTGTCATAGTGTTTTACTGTCAATGCATTTCATACCTATGTTCCTATGTTTTTCGGGGAAAAATTTTTTGACTCCTATTTTTCGGGAAAAAAAGGGCCACCAGTTTATTAAATATAAATCACGTTATCAAACATCTTACTCAAAGTTTGTTTACCTTTTCTGTTTTTCTAACTATATGAAGTAAAGAGCAATACCAAACCGGCCCCAAGCTAGGAAGCACGAATACTCCTCAGGGGGTCGACCTGGCAGTGTCGGACACGTGTCCGATATGGATACACGTGGGAGACTGCCAGACACATGTCCGACACTTCTACAAGTGTCCTGAACAATTAAGAAATATTTGTTATGGATGATACGGCTCGTATACGGAGGTGATACGGAAGGATATGGCCCCAACTATGGATTTGAAACCAAAAAAAAAAGGGGGGGGAGAGAGGGAAGAAGACGATGTATCTAATCAGCCACAGCCATAGATTTCCTCCCCTTTGAGCAGGTATGTCATCTTCATCTTCAGATCTCTCTCTCTCTCTCTCTCCCTCTACGATTTCTATCGTCTGCGGCTTGCCCTAGTTGCTGAAAAGCAATAAAGCAATGCCTTTTTCTTTTTCTTTTTTTTAGGCCTTGTCTTTATTTACTATTCAACCCCTACTAGTTTCTTTTCTTTTTTTCTTTGCCCTAGTTGCTAAAATAATTTACAAGGAACCCTTGAACTTCTTATATTTTATGTTAAATTACAATCATACCTTATTAGTTGTCACTCACTACCCAATTTGGTTTAACCCACTGCCCAGAACATATTAGTCCACTAATCAAATTTAATATTAGTCCATTTGTCCAATTATAAAATATTAATTAATTACCCAATTTTATTATTAATGTTATTATATATATATAAATATATTATATTATTTTAATTAGTTGTATCCTCGCCGTACCCATATCTTATATTTTAGAATTTTGTCATATCCCCGTGTCCGTACATATCGGATACGACAGCCGTATCCGTATCCGTACTTCCTAGGCCCCAAGTAAAACAACATTTCCTTTAAATTATTATAAGTTTTTTGTTCATGGAGAAGAGAAGCAGATGCAAGCCTTGCAACATTAAACTTAGTCTCATGAAAGGCCCACATGCACATCCAAGAAATCTATTTAAGTTTTATGCAGCTTTATATTATTATAGCAGTCAACAAGTTCCAAAGCCTGTAAGCATACCGGTTGAGAAGGTTGAAGACTAGTTGTTCCTTCAAAATCTGTGGTTGTATCCACTGGACGAGTCAGATAATTCACAACTTTCTCTCCAGGTTGAGGAGGTACCAGTGCACTGAGCATTGACAATACAATTAAATATTCACATTAAAGGAAATAACAAAGGAATACATCCATCAACATGAAGCCTACAAAATGAGTTCTCTTTTCTATAGTTTTCCCTCTTTTGGGTGGAGGGACCAGGGAGGGTCACGTGAGATGTCTGATTGACAAACAAACACCATTGTCACTAAACAATTACTACATGAAGCATAAAATAGCTAGACTCCAGCATAATACAATGTAAAACAGGGGAGAAGAGTACATACTTGCGGCCTGGTAGAGGTTCCATCCGAAAATACCTATAAAGCAGAACATTAGATGATTGGAAATTAGAACATGGACCAGCATAACTGATTTTTCTTTCTTCCCAAACCAAGCCCAAAAAAAAATTTAAATGATTGACTAGAGAAGGACAGACTATAATTTCAATATTTAGGCAAATTACAATGAGACCACTTGGTTCTGGCAATTCCAATGGCACCCAAATTACAATGGGCCCCTTGTCAATCTAGTCAAACAAACAGCGTTACAGGAGCTTGACAAATTTACCCTCATGTATTTGCTAAATATTGTTGCTAAAAAATTTCGGCCAACCAACTAAGAGTTCGAAAGCAGTTGCAACTAAGCATTTTACCAAATGGAACTGATTCATCAGCCAAACAGCCTGCTTCATCATAATTGCTGAACACGCAATCTTCAACATTAGAACTGGCAAAATTTTTGTCCCTTTCCACTCTATTCCTTTGATCAAAATTCAGCCACCATCTTTGACCACCACCCGAAAGCCATCACCCCCCTTCCTTTTGAATCACTACACCATTGATATAACCACCACCTCATTTATTCCCTCTCCAAATTCTCCCCCTCCATCCGTCTCTCCATTTTTTTAAATGTGACAGCCCTCACCCGAAAACCCCTTTCCTCTCTACCTATATAAATATAGAGAACAACTATATACATATCTAACTTTCTCTTCTAATTAAAAAATCTCACTCATAGTTGTCAATTTTTTACGATACGCAAAACGNCCCCTTTCCTCTCTACCTATATAAATATAGAGAACAACTATATACATATCTAACTTTCTCTTCTAATTAAAAAATCTCACTCATAGTTGTCAATTTTTTACGATACGCAAAACGTATCTTACAATACGTCCTGATACAATACCCCAATGACACGTATCTAGGAGTCGTATCATTTTTTCCCAATATCTTAANAATCTTACAATACCCCAATGACACGTATCTAGGAGTCGTATCATTTTTTCCCAATATCTTAAAATAAACAAGACGTATTTTAGGATACATTTCAACATAATGGAAAAAATGAACACAAAAGGTCATTGTTTCCAATTTTTTGCTCTGCATAGTGAAATGATGTCGTTTCAAAAGACTTTTGTTTATAATTGTCAATATAATTTTTCACTCTGCACAATGAAAAGACGTTTCACAAGACTTATGCTTTATGCTAAAATTGAAACGATGTCGTTTCCTATATGTCATTTTTTCTTTTTTGGGTCGATCTCAAACAAACGAAACTTTCGATCATTTTCTTTCTCCAACATCTTATTCTCCTACTTTTTCAAAGAGACAAACCCCTAGGTATATTTTGATATCTGACATGAAGACAAATGATTCTCTCTTTTAATCTCTACCAGATACATGCATCATACATAATGATGCGTGAGTTGAAATGATATTTATATTACTTTGAACACTACATATTTATATATTTTTAGGTATATATATACGTATGCATATAAACTTAAATTAATTGTATCTTACAATACACGCTTGAATCTTGGATTTTTTGGAACAACATCGCTTCCTATACCTTATTTTTTATTTTTTGGATTGATCTCAAACAAACTAAGCTCTCAATTGTCTTGCCTTATGACCCTTTTTTGTTTCTTTTGAATCTTATTCTATTTCTCCTCCTTCAAATAGACAAAACTCTTGCTACATTTTGATCTCTCGGTGAAGACAAATGATTCTCTCTTTCGATCTCTACCGAAACATGCATCGCACAAAAAAATAAGTGAGTTGAAATAATATATATATCACTTCAAAAAATATATATTTACAAATTTTTACATATTTGTGTATGTATATATATATATACACATATACAAATATAAATTTAAGTTGAGTTAAGTGTATCTTACGATACACGATACTATATTTTTAAAAAAAAATACATGTTTTGATAACCATGCTCACACATACAATTGCTAATTCAATTCCCACAGTCCTTACATGGATCTATTCTTCCTACTTCCAACACAACCCTTGTCCTACACCTAAATCTAGGAAACCAACATCCCGCCGACATCTACCCCCATCCAATTCCATTTGGATTAGTTGGTTCCTCGAAATGTGGCTAGACGAACGTTTGGTCAGCTCAATCAAGGGTCTTAGAAGGTGGCAGAAAGCAAAGTCCTGAATTGGGATTACCATGTTCTTGGGCATGTGTGTGGGTAATGAAAATTGTGGACAATATTGATTTTTTGCCGGCATTGGAAGTCAAGGTGATCCATGTCCTGGGGCACACACTTGAGAAAAAAAGGGAGACTCGTCGTCGGACAAGGGTTGCGAATCTGCAAGTGGACTAGAGACCAATTTGGGGTTTTGGGGTCGTGCAAGCTATGAAGCACGGACACTCGATTTTGACTCACGTATCCGTGTTCGACACGTCTGGGATACGAAAACGCATCGGACACGTTAATTAGAGTGTCCATTTTTTATTTTTTTTTCAAATTCGGACACACAGTGGACACGTTTAAGGGCCATTTTGTAATTTTAAAATTAAAACATGGGATCTTTTTGCAGTTATTTAAAAGTGGAAGGGCCAGAAAATAAAAATCACAAAGACTAGGAATTAAAAATGAAACATATATTTCTTATTCTCTCTCTATGAGAACAGATTCGACGAAGAAAAAAAAAAGTAGAAAACACCGGCAACGTTGGTTCTAGGCTTCTCTGTCAAGCTAAGAGAGGAGAGTCCAACCACTTCGGCAACATTTCTTCTCTGCAGCAAGTCGACGGGAGAGATTCAACATTCCTTATTCTCGGTTTGGGCAATTTTTCAACAACCAACAGATTTTTCTATCATAGGTAACCTTCATTCTGAACTACCCATGATATTTTTTTCTTNTAAGAGAGGAGAGTCCAACCACTTCGGCAACGTTTCTTCTTTGCAGCAAGTCGACGGGAGAGATTCAACATTCCTTATTCTCGGTTTGGGCAATTTTTCAACAACCAGCAGATTTTTCTATCATAGGTAACCTTCATTCTGAACTACCCATGATATTTTTTTCTTATTTGCACCATTTTTTCTTCAATAAGATATGATTCTCATCTCTCTTTAGGGCTCCTCCTGTTAGAATTTTCAATTAGTGTTTAACAAGTTTTAAACCCTAACCGAAAAAAGCAAAATTGACATTTTTTTTCATTCTATTTTTCTAGGAAAGCCTTCCGTTCTATTGTTCATTCTATTTTTCTGGCCCTGTTACTCAACCCTAAACTTGCAATTTNGTGATTCCCATCTCTCTTTAGGGCTTCTCCTGTTAGAGTTTTCAATTAGTGTTTAACAAGTTTTAAACCCTAACCGAAAAAAGCAAAATTGACATTTTTTTTCATTCTATTTTTCTGGGAAAGCCTTCTGTTCTATTGTTCATTCTATTTTTCTGGCCCTGTTACTCAACCCTAAACTTGCAATTTCTTCTTTATTTTTTTGTTGGTTTGCTATTTTTTTTCCTGGTTTTTGCAGCTACAACCTTGTTGTTTTTGCTGCTATAACCCTGCTTTTTTTTGCTGGTGCCTGTTGTTTTTGCTGCAACCCTACTATTTTTTTTTCAACCCCACTATTTATTTTTAGTCTATTGTTTTATTCCTGTATGCTATTTTTTTTTTGTCTGCTGTTGTAATTTGTGTTTTTCCTTCTATTTTTCTGTTGTTTTATTCCTATATGAGCTGCTACAACTATGTTGTTCCTGTTTTATTCCTGTATACTACTGTTTTTTGTCTGTTGTTGTAATTTCTGTTTTTTCTTTTATTTTTGTTGCCTTATTCAGAATTGAAGAAAATGAGTTATATGGGTGCTAGCAGTGCACCATCTACCGAAAAAGACATAATTAAACCTCTTTGGAAGTACATTACAAGATTCGAGAAGTTGAGTGATGGTGGGGGAAATATTTCTTAGCAAATCAAACTAAGAAAAGCTGATACACAAGGGNATTATATGGGTGCTAGTGCACCATCTACCGAAAAAGACATAATTAAACCTCTTTGGAAGTACATTACAAGANGTTATATGGGTGCTAGCAGTGCACCATCTACCGAAAAAGACATAATTAAACCTCTTTGGAAGTACATTACAAGATTCGAGAAGTTGAGTGATGGTGGGGGAAATATTTCTTAGCAAATCAAACTAAGAAAAGCTGATACACAAGGGTACGAGCTCATTTATTGAAATTGTTTGGTCATGGGATTGGAGCATGTCATAAAGTTACAAGCCAAGATATTGTAGATATGCAAAAATTAGAGGATGAAGCTAATAAAAGATCGAGAAAAGTTGCATTGAAGAAAGTACCACTGCCTCCTAGTGTCTCATTTGGAGATCATTTGGATAGCTTTGATGAAGGGGGTTATGAATCAAAGAAAAGAAAGGTGANTAATAAAAGATCAAGAAAAGTTGCATTGAAGAAAGTACCATTGCCTCCTAGTGTCTCATTTGGAGATCATTTGGATAGCTTTGATGAAGGGGGTTATGAATCAAAGAAAAGAAAGGTGATTAGAACCTTGCAAGGAATCCATATTTTGTTACTGTTTTTTCATTTGCCACATCTAATCCTCTTCCGGGTTATTTGCCACCAGAGTATAATTCTTTGAGGACTACTTTACTCCAACAAGAACATGCTAATATTGAGAGATTGCTACAACCCATTAAAAGCACATGGAAAGAAAAAGGTGTGAGCATTGTGAGTGNAGTATAATTCTTTGAGGACTACTTTACTCCAACAAGAACATGCTAATATTGAGAGATTGCTACAACCCATTACAAGCACATGGAAAGAAAAAGGTGTGAGCATTGTGAGTGATGGATGGAGTGACTCACAAAGGAGGCCCTTGATTAATTTTATGGTTGTGACGGATGGTGGGCCTATGTTCCTTAAATCTGTGGATTGTTCAGGTGAAACTAAAGATAAGTTCTTCATTTTCAATTTGATGAAAGAAGTAATTCATCAAATTTNTGTGACGGATGGTGGGCCTATGTTCCTTAAATCTGTGGATTGTTCAGGTAAAACTAAAGATAAGTTCTTCATTTTCAATTTGATGAAAGAAGTAATTCATCAAATTTCGGCAATATATGTCACTATCATTGAATATTTTTTGGATGATCATATTAGCCTTAAATAAATATCGGAAGACAACATCAATACAATTATTGTCAAATACCCAAAAGTCAAATTTTCCGCTTCTTTCAACAATTTTATTCTTTTATTTTTCTTTTCGCTTCAAATGTCCAAGTGTTCTCTTCCACAAAAGAAAATGTTTTCTTACGATCTCTAATTTTTTTAGTTATGAACGGGAAAAGAAAAATAATCTAGATGTAATCTTTTTTTTGAGTTAATTCATATAATTTTTATGATATCATAACATAACACAACATGAGATGATATTTACTTTACTTACACGCATACCTTCTATGCAAATAAATATAAAGGTAAAATGGCCATCAAAAGTGATAGAAGATGTTGTATGCAAATTCCGTTGATAGTATTGACAATTGAACAATGGTTGGGGAAATCTATGAAAAAACACAATCCTTTAGAAACCTCAAGGGGTGTGCGTCAATGATATTGTCGGAAACTAGAAGGGATCTGAAGGCGCAGCCATTGGTTGGTTGGACCAATGCAATCAACTTTGGAAGCCTAGGCGAAAGACTAGGAATTTTTGGTCCAAAGGAAAGTGTAATTGGTAGTTTATTATTATTATTATTTGATTTATGAGTATTTGTTTGACTAGGAGTTTTAATTAGAATTTAACTAGAAAATTATTATAAAGTTTTAGTAGGATAGGGATTTGAGAGTTTGATTATGAAACTCTTTTAGTATTTTAATAGGAAAGTAGTTTTTATTTTAGTAGGGGACTTGGCCTATAAATAATAGTGTAATCCCAACTATTTTTAATTGGAGAGATTATAAATAAGAATTGAGTATTCTCTGCGGAGATTTGTGTGCTTCTTCACCAATTCCTTGCGAGGATGAGGTAAACCCCTTTCACCCACTTCTTCTTTCTTATTCNTACCAATTCCTTGCGAGGATGAGGTAAACCCCTTTCATCCACTTCTTCTTTCTTATTCTCTTTCTATTCTATGAATTCTAGAACTTCTCGATTTACATCAATTTGGTATTAAGAGCCCAACTTCGATTCGTACAAAACAAAAAAAAAAATGTTCATCAACACTGTTCACTGTTACTGCTCATCTCACTGTTCACTGGTACTGTTCATAAGTACTGTTCATCGGCGTTGTCGAGTTAGGAAAAAAAAAAACTTGTTCGGCGGCTGGACAGTTACAAAAAATAAAAACTCTCCCAACAGATTCAGAAAATTGCAGCAACATCCCAGCTGTTTCAAAAATTACAGAAACACTCCAAAAAGTTTCAGAAGTTATAGAACCATCTCTAGAAGTTTCAGAATTTTCTCTTGATTGTGATGATTTCCAACGCTGAATTAAATGCTAAAGTGGAGGCTATATCCCAAGCACAAATTGATTCACAAAAGGCCATGAATGACAAGATGGATTCACTAGAGTCATCTATAACATCACTAAAGGAGATCATGGAAGCTTATCTATTAGATAAAAAAGGTAAAGGAGTGGAGATGCATGCAAATCATGATTCCTCCTCATCGGCTATGAATCAACAACCAATGCTCGCACAAGTCCCTCCACCACAAGGCCCAATTCGAGAAGACCCGAGATTGTTTGATTTTGATAAAGGGGTTAAATTAGAAGTTGCAGATTTTCACGAGGACAATAATCCCGAGATATTCCTTGATTGGTTGCATAGCATTGAAAGCTTCTTCAAATGGTATCATTTGACCGATGAGAGGAAGCTATTCTTTGCAGAATCAAAATTGAAGGGTATAGCAAGACTTTGGTGGGTAAAGTACCAACGAACTCACTTTGATAGATCATGAGATGATATGAAGACTGCTATGACCCGCTACTTTGTGCCTACTAATTATAAGCAGCGAGCTCATCTACAATTTACATAATTGAATCAAAGGAGTATGTCTGTGGAGGAATACACTGGAAAGTTCTACAGTTTAGTTGCCCGATCAGAGTTTCCATGGATTGAGGATGTAATGATTACCATGTAAATGCAAGGTCTCAATTCACAAATTTCTACGGGTTTAGTTGCAAGTAGATTTTACACCATGACAGATGCAGTTCAGGTTGCCTATCAGATGGAAGATGAGTTGAAAAAAAGATCTTATATGAGATCTTCTATGGCACCTCCAACCCAGATTGATAGAACTGTTGTAGATGCAAATCAAGGTAAGTCCACTAATAAACCCCAAGAGAATATTTTTATTCCCAACAAATCATCTCGCACTAGTGCTAATTCTTCTTCTCAAGGGAGTACTAATTCTAAGACAAGATGTTTTAATTGTCTTAGTTTTGCCTATCTCTCTTTTCAATGCCCCTCAAAATCTGTTGTTGTGATTGACAAGGAAAATTCTAAAGTACATAATGATTCTGATGAGCCAGAATTTGAAACAGAGATTGTAGAACCTCTTGGTGTAGGTGAGGTTAATTTTGATGATTTGGATGATGATCATTTTATGGGTGTTTTTCGTCCTCTACTTATTGCTAATAAAAAAGTTGCTAATGGTGAGTTTATTCATCGAGGAAAAATCTTTCAGACAAGAGTTTGTTGTAAAGGACAAATATGTTCGTTAGTGATTAACATGGGAAGTTGCACAAATGTATTATCAGAAGAGGTCGTGCAGAAGCTAAATTTGAAAGTTGAACCACATCTGAAACCATATCATGTAGCATGGATTATTAATACGAAGCTGAAAATTGATAAGAGATGTCCAGTTACATTCACCATTAGAAGTCTTAAAGAGACCGTCATGTGTGATGTATTGCCTCTCANTGGGAAGTTGCACAAATGTATTATCAGAAGAGGTCGTGAAGAAGCTAAATTTGAAAGTTGAACCACATCTGACACCATATCATGTAGCATGGATTACTAATACGAAGCTGAAAATTGATAAGAGATGTCCAATTACATTCACCATTAGAAGTCTTAAAGAGACCGTCATGTGTGATGTATTGCCTCTCAAGTTTTGTCATATACTTTTAGAGTGCAATTGGATATGGGATCGTGATGCACAACATGCGGGGCGTGTTAATATCTATTCTTTTGTAATTGGAAGAAATAAGTATACTCTTACTTGTGCTACAGATGCGCGTACACTACAATTGAAAAAGAGTTCGTTGTTGATTCAGAGAGCTTCTCCATCAGATGGTATTCTTGGCCCTTCTCCTTACTCGCCAGAGTCGAGTTCTTTTCAGCAGGGGAGAATTGATGGCGCAGCCATTGGTTGGTTGGACCAATGCAATCGACTTTGAAAGTCTAGACGAAAGACTAGGAATTTTTGGTCCAAAGGGAAGTGTAATTGGTAGCTTATTATTATTATTATTTGATTTGAGTATTTGTTTGACTAGGAGTTTTAATTAGAGTTTAACTAGGAAATTATTATAGAGTTTTAGTAGAATAGGGATTTGAGAGTTTGATTATGAAACCNACTTTGAAAGCCTAGACGAAAGACTAGGAATTTTTGGTCCAAAGGGAAGTGTAATTGGTAATTTATTATTATTATTATTTGATTTGAGTATTTGTTTGACTAGGAGTTTTAATTAGAGTTTAACTAGGAAATTATTATAGAGTTTTAGTAGAATAGGGATTTGAGAGTTTGATTATGAAACCTTTTAGTATTTTAGTAGGAAAGTAGCTTTTATTTTAGTAGGGGACTTGGCCTATAAATAATGGTGTAATCCCAACTATTTTTAATTGGAGAGATTATGAATAAGAATTGAGTATTCTCTGCGGAGATTTGTGTGCTTCTTCACCGATTCCTTGCGAGAATGAGGTAAACCCCTTTCACTCCTTCTCCGTTCTTATTCTCTTTCTATTATGTGAATTCTAGATCTTCCCGATCTACACCAGGATCTCACTATAATTTGTCATAATTCACCATCACTGTTTAATGTGTTAAAATCACAAGAAAATATAACAGTTAGAAGAAAACATGTGACTAAGCACTACATGCAAGAAAGGAGAAGTGCCAGAAATGCGCGCATGTTCATTAAGTTTAAAGTCCAGCCATCTTTCAGCAGGATATCAAAGTTAATTTTCTTTGAATTTTTGATAAGTCGATTGAATGAAGAAATAAAAGTGTTCATTTTGGGGCTATGGGGAGTGTGCCACTAAATGAAGAGGCAAAGGCAACTTAAATTCATTCAAGTGCACTATCCTTAATATCATATGGCTAAAGTGCACTGGTGTCAATGGCCTAACACAAGGTGGTGCAACAANAATATAACAGTTAGAAGAAAACATGTGACTAAGCACTACATGCAAGAAAGGAGAAGTGCCAGAAATGCACGCATGTTCATTAAGTTTAAAGTCCAGCCATCTTTTAGCAGGATATCAAAGTTAATTTTCTTTGAATTTTTGATAAGTCGATTGAATGAAGAAATAAAAGTGTTCATTTTGGGGCTATAGGGAGTGTGCCACTAAATGAAGAGGCAAAGGCAACTTAAATTCATTCAAGTGCACTATCCTTAATATCATATGGCTAAAGTGCACTGGTGTCAATGGCCTAACACAAGGTGGTGCAACAAATGCAATGCAGAGGTGAATTTTTACTTAGTCCCAGAGGATGAGAAGAAATAAATAGGAGTTTTATAGGATGAACATCCGAATGAACAGATAGATTTAGTGTTTGACAGTGACAAGATTATTCATTTCCTTTTCACAGGTATCATTAACACCATCATTTTGGAGCTGAACACGTACATCACATCATAAAGAACCAGTATTCTCCACATGCTGTAACTTAAATCTTGTGAATAGAGGGATGTCATAAACAAGGATCTAAATGTCGGGTCGAAACGTCCGGTCATTAACACCATCATTTTGGAGCTGAACACGTACATCACATCATAAAGAACCAGTATTCTCCACATGCTGTAACTTAAATCTTGTGAATAGAGGGATGTCATAAACAAGGATCTAAATGTCGGGTCGAAACGTCCGAAACATCCGAAGCGTTTCGGAATTTCAACACACCGATACGGATGGAATTACAAATTTCCAAAGTTTCGGTCGAAGCATTACGGTATCGGACCGTTTCGATCGAAACAGTACCGTTTCTGTCAAAAAAGTACGGCTTCAACCAAACAATGATCACAAAAATCTTAGAAAGAAAAAAAAGCTAAAGATTCGCTTCACTCCAAGCCAAAAAAAAAAAAAACTCTAAGAAAGCTAAAGATTTGATTTGAGCAAATCCACCATTTTTCACGCAGATATAGGGCTTGGGAGTTGTCTTCATCGCGCGACCACGAACTACCACTGGACCATCAGTATGTTATTCTCTCTCTCTTTCTCTCTCTGTCTCTCTCTCTGGGGCATGGGCATCGCCAGTCGCCCATTGCCATCGCCGCCTCTCGATCGCCTCTCGTCTCTTTCTATCTGAGTTGTGGGTCTACTGTGCATCTTCTGCCTTTTATATATTTTTTTTGTTATAAGGATAAATAATTATATTTAATACCCTTCTGTAATTATATTTAATACCTATTGTAATTACATTTAATACCCCACCAGAAATACATTTAATAGTTAATACCACACTGCAATTATATTTAATACCCACTGTAATTACATTTAATACCCCCACTACAATTACATTTAATAGTTAATAACCACTGCAACTACATTTAATACCCTTCTGTAATTATATTTAATACCACTATAATTATATTTAATACCCCACCAGAAATACATTTAATAGTTAATACGCCCTTGCAATTATATTTAATACCCACTACAAATACATTTAATACCCCACTACAATTACATTTAATAGTTAATACCCAATAAATGGATGTTAACCCAATAAATATGTTGAATTAATCAATTATTTAGCTTATCTTTAAAAATAAATGAATTGTATTTGTGTTTCCACGTGTTTCTATATTTTTTCTACGTTTCCTTAGCTGACCAAAACGGTACTTCGAAACAAAATTTCGATCCTTGATCATAAAAAAAATTTAAGGAGACTTAACAATTCAAAATGAGGAGGAGGACTTTGTTTGGTAGCACAACTTCCATGAATTTTGATAAGTGCAATTAAAAACTATGTATTGCATTTTAAGTTTATTCTTTGCAAGATTACGTAAAAGTACCAGACAAATCAACTTGTTTCATCTCATATTCTAAGTTCACCACAACTTCATTCAATCAGACTCAAACTTTTGCACTATGATTATTTGACAATAGAGCTCCACAAGAATGGTGCAAGGCAAAGAGGAAGTGCAACATCTGGTCTTGTTACCGGATGTTACAGGAAAGCAAAGGGAAAATAGGAAAAAAAAGAAGTAATATAGATGATAATTTCTGCAAAGTTTCCGAGAAGCAGTGTAAAAGCCATTGGACTGTATCCAGTTACAGAGCAAGATTAACAAGCTGGACAAATTCAATTAAAAGTTTCTCAATTGGAACTCAAAGCCTCTTTATTTGATTCCTGGAAAACACTTTAAAAAGACTCCAATTAGCATGAAAAAAAAGAAAGCATTTTTATACCAACTTTCACATTAAAATCCTAGTCTTAATGGTGCAAGCTATATGATGGGGTTGAGGTTGTAAATGTGTCAAAAGTCTCTATACCAGGCATAATTCCAGGTATATACAGAAAAAAAAAAGAGTAAATAAAAAGTCCATATCAGTCATTCATCTAGCAGAAAATTTAACCGCTCTCTTCATGTTGTTTGATTCAACTTACGAAGACACGACCCAAGTCCTACCCTCATAGAGTGCGACTTTTATATGACATGCTTTCTCAATGAAGCTTAAAAAGAAAAAGAAAAAAAACGTCTTAGCTAATGAGCAAGATTGTAGAGTCTCTCTGGAAATAGAAATTTTTTTCAACAGAGGAAAATAAGTACTCATAAAAGGACATCTAGAAAGCAACGGAGGAAATCACAGCATATAGGGCTGACAACGGATGATTTGCATGATGCGCTAAACAATTTTTAACAGAACCATAAAATACTAACAATAACAAGAACAACAATGTGGATCCCTAATAGAAATACAAGCACAATCAAAGTCTATTGCAGAGAGTAAAGATAATTACACCAAGAACCTGGACAAGATTGGATAATTAACAATCTTCACCAAATCACTGATCATACATAAATCAAATACAGGAGACTTGAAAAACTTGAAGAAATACCTTTAATGTTTGAACTAGTAAACCCGACCCAAACCAAATTCTGATTTCCTCTACAACCAAAAATCAAGCTTGGACAAAGTTTATTTAAAACACCGAAAGAGCAAGGACTAAAATCTCAGTGGGTTTGGAATGAATGCACAAGTGATAAACCATGAAAAACGGGAGAAGGATTCTTGGGTGATTTTAGAGAACAACTCTGCTTCTTGACGACATCTTGCAAGAGGTATCGTGACGCAGCTTCCATGNAATAAACCATGAAAAAAGGGAGAAGGATTCTTGGGTGATTTTAGGGAACAACTCTGCTTCTTGACGACATCTTGCAAGAGGTATCGTGACGCAGCTTCCATGTCTCATAAGTTCACCAAACATCACCAATCTTGTGTTTCGCATGTCAGTAGGGTCTAGCAGCAAAGTCAACTTGGTTTGAGCCAAAATTTTGAAACCTAAAATATGGGATTTTACTAGTGATAGTGACAATGATATTCTTACAATCCATTTCCATGCTTACCTTGCGAAACATAATATCAAATCTATTGAGAGTATTATTATGTAATTAGTTTAATATAGTTGTTATAAGTATACCGCTTAGAGGGTATATGATTCCCTATAAAAAAAGTGCATTTCCTCATGCATTTGATTGGATAATTATGAAATAATTGTATTTAAGTGGTATAAATCAAAGGTGAATGATGTGTTAGTTACTGTTACACAAGAGGAGTATGCGCAGTTCCTATCTCAACAGCAGANCAATTATGAAATAATTGTATTTAAGTGGTATAAATCAAAGGTGAATTATGTGTTAGTTACTGTTACACAAGAGGAGTATGCGCAGTTCCTATCTCAACAGCAGACTGTTCCATCTTCCTCTATTACTACTTTTGCTCAATTAGGTACCGCTTTCACTTGTTTACTATCCTCCACCCATAATCTCTGGATCATAGCCTCTAGCGCTTCTAACCACATGACTGGTTTGTTTGGTGTCTTTTCTACTTATCATTCTGTTATTTCCTCCACATAGTGTTACTCTTACTAATGGTACTTCCTCTAAAGTTTCAGGTTTGAAGACTACTCAATTGAGTCCAGATATGTCCTTATCATCCATTTTATTTGTCTCTCAATTTCAATTTAGTTTATTTCAACTTAGTAAACATCACCTCGTGTCCTTTCAATCTAGAGTCTAACTGTGTGTCTAGTCCGTTTTAATTAGTGCATTATGATATATAGGGTCCAACAAATAATATTTCATCTAATAAATTTTCTTATTTTATATCGATTGTGGATGATTATTCTTGTGTGACTCGGTTATTTCTTAGGAAAGCTCGTTTTGAATTATTTTCTATATTTGAAACCTTTCGTAAAGAAACAAAAATCCAGTATGATAGTCGCATTCGTATTTTACATTCTGATAATGCTCGTGAATATGAATTTGATCCTTTTTCAGCTTATCTTCGTACAATTAGCATTATTCATCAAACTTCTTGTGCCTACAAATCTCAGCAAAATGGTGTTGTTGAACGAAATAACCATCATCTATTGGAAATTACACGTGCACTGTTATTCCAGATGAATGTTTCTCGTTATTTTTGGAGTGATGATGTTTCACTGCTTGTCACCTTATTAATCATACGTCACCTTATATGTTAAATGAACAAAGTCCATATTACATCATTTTTTCCGATACTCTCTTATTTTCCTTAACTCCTAAGGATTGTTTGGTATGTAAGTTGGGATGGGTTTGGATTGTGGGTTGGGGAATAAACCCTTTAAACCCATGTTTGGTAACCCATGTTTAGCCTAAGGTTTGGAAACCCAGCCCGTTGGATGGCCCGGTCATGAAACCCACATACTTGGGTTTCATGAAACCCAAGAGGGTGGGTTTCATATGTGGGTTAAAGGATTTAATATACAAATGATATTTATACCCCCATATATCCTGTATACCCCATATATACAAATTAGTTAAGGGACAAAATAATCATTTATATACAAATATATTATTATAATAATCATATATCCCTGCACATACCAAACATGAGTATGGACAGGATTGAATGTTGAATCTCATCTTTGAATCCTATCTTTGAATCAAACCCGAATTTGAACAAGTCAATCCAAACCCCTCCCAAAAAACATACCAAACAGACCCTAAGGTTTTTGAGTGTATTTGTTATATTCACAACTTGGGACCCAAGTTTTATAAATTAGACCCCCATGCTACCAAATGTGTCTTTCTTGGATATTTCCGCACACAAAAATGGTATTGTTGCTATAGTTCCACCCTTNAATGAACAAAGTCCATATTACATCATTTTTTCCGATACTCTCTTATTTTCCTTAACTCCTAGGGATTGTTTGGTATGCAAGTTGGGAGGGGTTTGGATTGTGGGTTGGGGAATAAACCCTTTAAACCCATGTTTGGTAACACATGTTTAGCCTAAGGTTTGGAAACCCAGCCCGTTGGATGGCCCGGTCATGAAACCCACATACTTGGGTTTCATGAAACCCAAGAGGGTGGGTTTCATATGTGGGTTAAAGGATTTAATATACAAATGATATTTATACCCCCATATATCCTGTATACCCCATATATACAAATTAGTTAAGGGACAAAATAATCATTTATATACAAATATATTATTATAATAATCATATATCCCTGCACATACCAAACATGAGTATGAACAGGATTGAATGTTGAATCTCATCTTTGAATCCTATCTTTGAATCAAACCCAAATTTGAACAAGTCAATCCAAACCCCTCCCAAAAAACATACCAAACAGACCCTAAGGTTTTTGAGTGTATTTGTTATATTCACAACTTGGGACCCAAGTTTTATAAATTAGACCCCCATGCTACCAAATGTGTCTTTCTTGGATATTTCCGCACACAAAAATGGTATTGTTGCTATAGTTCCACCCTGCATCGGTACTTCACTAGTGTTAATGTCACCTTCACTAAATTTATGCTTTATTTTTCAACCCTTACTCAGCTCCCAGATCTTGACTTTGGGCCGACCACTGCACCATTACCCCTTCCCTTGTCATTGGTCATTCCGCTGCCTACTATACTACCATCTCCTTCCCCGCCCTGTGTGTACTTTCACAGTCCGCGATCATCGACTGAGGTGCCCCTACTATCTTCCTTTCCATCTCCTGATCCTAGTCCCTCAGATACTTCCAATTCTTTACCTATTGTTCTTCATAAAAGTACTCAAATGGTGTGTTACTAACCACCCCATTACTAACTTTGTTTCTTATAATGTCATGTCTCCTGCCTTCTCTTACTTTACCTCTCAATTGTCTACTATCTCTATTCCTAAAAACTTACAGGGTGCGTTGTCTGATCCAGATTGGAGGAAAGATATGAAAATGAAAATAAATGTCTTACATCATAATGAAACTTGAGATCTTGTTCCCTTACCACCTGGTAAATGGGTTGCCGATGGGTGTATACCATTAAATTTAATCTGGATGGTTCTGTTGAGTATCTCAAAGCTCGTCTGGTTGCTAAGGACTTTACTTAAACCTATGGTGTTGATTATGAGGAGATTTTTTCTCCTATTGCCAAAATCTCCTATGTTCGTATATTGATTCCTTTAGCTGTTAATCTTGATTGGTCCTTATTTCAGTTAGATGTCAAGAATGTCTTCATACACGGTGACTTGACCGAGAAGGTTTACATGGAANTTATTTTTCAACCCTTACTCAGCTCCCAGATCTTGACTTTGGGCCGACCACTGCACCATTACCCCTTCCCTTGTCATTGGTCATTCCGCTGCCTACTATACTACCATCTCCTTCCCCGCCCTGTGTGTACTTTCACAGTCCGCGATCATCGACTGAGGTGCCCCTACTATCTTCCTTTCCATCTCCTGATCCTAGTCCCTCAGATACTTCCAATTCTTTACCTATTGTTCTTCATAAAAGTACTCAAATGGTGTGTTACTAACCACCCCATTACTAACTTTGTTTCTTATAATGTCATGTCTCCTGCCTTCTCTTACTTTACCTCTCAATTGTCTACTATCTCTATTCCTAAAAACTTACAGGGTGCGTTGTCTGATCCAGATTGGAGGAAAGATATGAAAATGAAAATAAATGTCTTACATCATAATGAAACTTGAGATCTTGTTCCCTTACCACCTGGTAAATGGGTTGCCGATGGGTGTATACCATTAAATTTAATCTGGATGGTTCTGTTGAGTATCTCAAAGCTCGTCTGGTTGCTAAGGACTTTACTTAAACCTATGGTGTTGATTATGAGGAGATTTTTTCTCCTATTGCCAAAATCTCCTATGTTCGTATATTGATTCCTTTAGCTGTTAATCTTGATTGGTCCTTATTTCAGTTAGATGTCAAGAATGTCTTCATACACGGTGACTTGACCGAGAAGGTTTACATGGAGCAACCACCCGGGTTTATTAATCAAGGGGAGTACCAAAAGAGTGTGTGTCGATTAAAGAAATCTCTGTATGGTTTGAAATAGACACCAAGGGCATGATTTGATAAGTTTTTAGATGCAGTTTTAGAGTTTGGACTTCTTCAATGTCAAACAGACCACTCAGTCTTTCACAAACAAACTGATGCCAAGTATATTCTGTTGGTTATTTTTGTGGATGATATTATAATTACTGATAATAATTCTGAGGATATTGCCAAGTTGAAAACCTTACTGCAAAACCAATTTCATACTAAAGACCTAGAAAAACTTACACACTTCTTGGGTATTGAGGTTGTAAGATCTAAATAGGGTATTTGTTTATCGCAGAGAAAATATGTACTTGACAAGGATCAAAATTTCATTTCGAAGTACCGTTTCGGTCAACTCAAAAATAGAAACGTTTCGGAAACATTTCGGAAACGCAATGGAAACGCAAAAAAAATATGGAAACGCATAGAAACACAAATGCAATCCATTAATTTATAAAGATATGCTAAATAATTTATTAATTCAACATATTTATTAGGTTAACATCAATTTATACAAGAATAAATTTAAATTTGAGGGAAAAAAAGGCTTGACTTGAGGCGAAAGTCACTTAAATTAGTTTCAAACACTTAATTTTTATGAAATAAACACATTTTTACATAATATTAAGGTCTTATAATACACATGAAATGCTAATGAGTACATACTTACATGGTTACATCCATTCCCCTGTGGAGTGTCGAGCAGGCTCATACATC